>JAPMOB010235631.1:0-10432 GCA_029875015.1 Lepomis gibbosus
GTTGATACTTGTAAGTTGTTCCTCAAATGTAAGTCGCTTTGGATAAAAGCGTCTGCCAAATGAGTAAATGTAAATGTACTCATAATTACATTTTGTAACATACAATAACATGAGAAAGTGTCTTCTTATCATATTAATGTAAAGTTATATTTACGCATTTTCACACATGCACACACACATAGTACTTTGTATACACATGCAAGTTGACAAGTTGCTATGAAATAAATTTAGTATGACATAGGCCCTCCCACTCACAGGTATACTGTATCTATGACTCAGGCCCTCCCACTCACAGGTATACTTTAGCCAGAACCCGCATTGGCATGCAGTTGGACTTTCGTTCAGGTGCATTCAGAGAATACTTTATTGTCAAAGGGAGAGCACATCATCTGGATATGGTGACAATACGCCTCAGTCTTTTCATGATACTGGTAAGAATTTTACTGAAGTAGCAGTTAAAATATTTTAGACAATGCTTACTTGACTCTTATCTTACTTCTGCCTTAGAATCCAACTACTACAAACTATGTTTTAATCCAACTCATTCTAAAAATATAAATGGGGGCTTTACTATTCATTACGGCTGTATTATTTTAGGCAAGGCAAGGTATGGCAACTTTATTTGTATAGCACATACACCACAGCAATTCAATGTCCTTTACATGGTACAAAAAAATATAGCATAATGTAAAAGATTTACAAATTAAAAAATGTGTAAAAAAACAGATGAAGACATAAGAACAGCAAATACCCCCACATTTCGATGCACAATTTAATTAAATTAAGAACCATTTAAAACAATAGAAATTTTGGGTATAACAGCTATAAAATTAAGACAATAAGGATATTACAAATAAACATTTGTCTGGCATAATGACAACCATTGCAACATTGCCGTTATGTCAAAATGATAGCTTGCCGTCTCATCCCTTTTAAGGATCAAGGTCATATATTTATCATTATATATGACACAAGGTTGTAAAGCTGACTGAAAGTTTACAGTCGCTGCAGGCTACATACATGGAGGATGCCAGATAATTACAATACAATTACAATTATATTACAATAGGGTACCATATAACCAACAAACAATATAAGCCTATACAGTTTTTTATATCCACATATAAGTAAAATAATTCAGCAGTGCATTTTTTAAATTTGCATCTTCAGAATGTAAACAGCAGTAACAAGAAACTGACGATGATGTGGTTTTCATCTTCACATAAAAAGTTTGACATTTGAGAAACAGTGCCCATTACTTTGACTGTGTTTGAGCTCCAAGCATGCGCCTCCTCTCATCTTGCTTGGAACATGTGGGCACATAGAGTGCTCGATCCGGGATGTTGATGGAGCAGGTCTCTGCAAAGATGTGGGCATTAAAGTCTCAGACTTTCCATTGCTTGGCCAGCCTGAGGCCCATTTTGTCATTAACCGGAGGCAGCCTTAAATCCAAGCTGGACCATGCTGCACCTGCCGTGTTACCTGGTCTGGTTGATCAGGATGGCTCAAGGTCTGCTGCTCTTTTATTCAAACCCCGGCTTGCTTTTCCAATGACTTTCAAAGGTAATACGTGTTTCATTAATGAAGTCGGAAAAAATGAAAATAACAGATGAAAAGCAAGAATGTAGAGTTTAAAGAAGATACAGCATCTGCATGTACAGCTGTTCCATTAGTCAGAATCTTCTGATCCAGTCAATTCGAACAATTTTGGCCTATCCTTTAAAACAAATCCAATCAGTTCTGGAAGAGGTGTTATGCACACAAACTGAGTGACATTTGTAAAAGTTAATCGTAATACACAAAAAAAATAAATCAAAGTAAAGTAATCCAATGTAATTAATGTCATGCAATGTTTTTGCAGTGTTTGGGAATCCACAGGTCATCTTCAGAAATTTTGCAGCGACAAAAGAGAAACTGGATCATTGATTCCTTTGAAATTGATGAAGGCTATGAAGGACATTTCCCATATTCAATGGGCAAAGTGAGTATCAACAGAGAGTCACAGTGCATGGATATGAATTGCACTTATGTACAAGATGCAGGAAGAGCATTACAAAATTTGCTGCTGCTGTGTTTTGACTCTACAGATTAAAGTTGAGAAGGACCTCGTCCTTTTCAAGATACATGGACAAGGTGTTGACGAAGAACCCACAGGCATATTAACAATCAACGACAAAACAGGGGAGGTTTTTGTGCATGGCCCTGTGGACTATGAGAAATTCAAAGTTTTTAAGGTTAGAGAGAATCTACTAAAACAATATTATTACAATGATCTACTGAAAAGTAAGGGCTGCTTGAGTGGGTGAGTAAATGTGCTTAAGGTGTGTGGAGTATGGTGCAAGTTTTCATTATTTCAGAATTCCTTCCTTTTCATTCCAGCTAACATTTCAGGCAATCGATACAGATAAACACGTAATAGACACACAGCTCGGCATTGAGATAAAAATTATTGACTCAAATGACAACCCTCCAAAATTTGACCTTAAAAATTACAATACCAGCATTAAGGAGTCAGCATTACAAGGTAAACTGCTCACTTTTAACAATTTCCTGATGTAATCCTTATTGCTACTATTATCATTTACATTAAATAAATTGTATTAATAAAGAATAATTAATAAAAATTAATAAGAAATTAAAATAAAATAACTTCTTTCTTCTACTTCTTTCTGATACTGACAGGCACTGAAGTGATTACCATTAAGGCAAGCGATGATGATGCTGATAAGAATGGATTGTTTGATTTAAAAATTGTCTCAGTAACTCCTGCACCACATGAGCTGGAGTTCTACATAAACCAGAACTCTGATACTCAAACTGGCATTATTTCATTTAAAGGGTGTTTGGACCATGAGGTGAGAGGACTCCTTGCTTAATGGAAAATATTAAATCTGTTGATCTTTGAACATTCATCTCCTTATATTCAAATAAGGCCAAATGATATGTTTGATTTGATCTTTTTTCAAATAATAATTATTTTTAACCACTCAGAAAGTAGATAGATACACCATTGTAGTGGAGGCTAAAGACAGGGGAGAAAAAAAACAGCTCTCCAGCTCCTGCACCATCATAATCGACATAGAAGATGGAAATAACCACCGTCCTAAGATCACAGGGCAAACAGTAAGCAATTTCTTCTTTCATTTACCTCAAGTAAAAGACAATGACAGCTGTTATAGATGACATTATAAATTACAACAGTCTCTTTTCACAATGAAAGTTTAGTTTATTCTTTACCCCAGGGTCCTGGGAGAGTGAAAGAAGGAGAGGAAAATGTTCTTGTTTCACGTCTGCAAGTTACAGACGAAGATGCCAAAGGTACAGGGGCCAGCAGAGCGAAATATCAAATCCAAGGAGACACAAAAAACAACTTCATAATCACTACTGATCCTGAGACGAATGAGGGACTACTGTACGTGAAAAAGGTATTTTGTCTTTGATCATCAACATCGATTTTTGACACCACAGTCCAACAACTGTTTGGTGAGACGTGAACACATTTTTAAAAAAATGGTATGACTTCGATTCCTCAGTATGCTGTTGTACCCACAGATGCCCTTTGCTGATGCCTGTCCTTCAGATATCATGCAGTATTGTTAATATCTACATCCTGTGCATCCACAAAAACTATGTACCTAGTGCCTTTCTTTAAAATGTTAATGCTGCCTTTTCAACCACAGGCTTTTCTTTCACACATCAAAACATCACCTGTAGAAAACAAAATGTTTAATGGAAATAATTTTGGTCTCATTGTGGAAAGAACTGCACCAGCAGTGCTTATAAATGCTAAGTGAGGCTTAAATCGATATTCTTGAATGTGATTCATTCTATTTCTATTTTTAACCACTGACAACCTGTGTTTGATGAACTTTATGGCTCTTAAAAAGCCCTGCTCATGATATGAACAATTTCAATATTTGTCTTCAAACCAACATTAAATATTTACTTATTTTATAGCCTCTAGACTATGAAGACAGCCCTCAGAAGAACCTGACTATCAGTGTAGAGAATGAGATCCCCTACCACTCATGCAAAGTGGTGAATAGCAATACCACTGGTCTTTGGCAAGTAGTCACTAACAGTGGTGGTCGATCTACCTTCCAAGTGACAGTGACTGTGGAAGATGTCAATGATCCTCCAATATTTGACAATCCTAACCAACAAGTAAAGTTGGCTGAGAATGTTGGGCCCGGACAATACCTGGCGACATTTTCAGCTACAGACCCTGACTTTGCCGCCGCAAACACATTTGTGTAAGTCATGAAGACACTAGCTACATGTCCATCTTACAGGTCAACAATATTTTACATGTAAGTCAAAAGAGAACTTAAAAATGTTAAACACAACACATGTCTGTTTCAGATTTCAGAAAGGAGAGGACCCGGATAATTGGGTTACAGTGGACAATGTGACTGGAAAAATAACCACGTCAAAGATCATAGACCGAGAGTCAACCAATGTGACAGACAATATCTATAAGGTCACAGTATATGCTATTGACAATGGTATGACCTGGAGTTTTTTTGACATTCTCAATCACATTTTCTTTCTCTTTACCATATTTCTAAAAATATACGTGTGCTTTTGGTCTCCAGGTAAACCCCCAATGACAAGTACCGCAACTCTCAACATTTTTGTTAGCGATGAAAATGACAATGTTCCATCCCTGGTTGTAAGCACAATTGACATGTGCCAATCTGATGGACCTTCTCTGGCCAACATCACAGCCTTCGACTTGGATGAAGAGCCCTACGGTGGACCTTTCCGCTTCACGCTTCTCGGAGAGGAGGGGAAGTGGAGGGTTGACCCCGAGCAAGGTATGCTCTAGTTCTGACAACTCCTTTCTGATTTAAATGTAGCCAAGGTTGTATAACTTGTGCAAATAATGTCACTGCTATCAAATTAACCTCTAAGTCAAGTTCATATGCTATCCCACAGTGAATCTTTATAATATTACAATTCATTTTGGATGTACAGGGTTTTCAGTCAACCTGGTGAAAGAGAACACAGTTCATTCTGGACGCTTTCAGCTGTTGCTAAAAGTGTCTGACCTTCAGGGCATGACCGCTGTCCACAACCTGTCTGTTACTGTGTGCAACTGCTTAGACACAGCGAGGCCAAACTGCCTCTCCCGCAAAGCTACTGGCAGCGCAATTGGAGAAGGAACATTTGGGATCATTTTTTTCAGCATACTACTGCTTGCAGGTATATTTTAATCAGAGAACACTTCATTTTTTAGTTTAAAGGTTAGAAATGTTTTAGATAAAAATGTTTTAGATAAAAATTATATGTTGTGGACCCCAGTATGTTTTTCATTAGTTTGTGACCCCTAGTGGTTGCTTGGTGAACTGTCTCTTTAACTGTGGAAACAGGAAGTCCTTCACTTCTTCTCCAACCCTTGCCTGACAGCCACATGTTACTGCTGGCTACAATCTAATGCTATCCTCGCCTTCACAGTTTATTCATGGCATCATCTGTAAGTTACATTGTTTAGTAGTACAAAAGAGGCATGACAACTTCATTATTTGTTAAAAATATATTGTGTTTAGATAGTCATGTGTTTTCTAAGTTAGTTAACATGGTTGACTTTATTCTTTGTTATTTAGTCAAGTATGATCAGATGTGTTTGTTTTGCTGGCATATGGCAAGTGGTTTTACTTTATTACACTGACCTTGTACTAACTAATAACGACTTATTGGTCCTCTATTATATATGGTGGTCATATAGCTTTTAAGCTAGGCTTTGTGTGATTTCATTTGTGTATCCTTTTGGCTCTTTAAGCTAGGCTTTGTATGATTTCATTTGTGTATCCTTTTTGCTCTTTTTATTTATTTATTTTTTTTACAGTTTTACACTAAAACCTGATTAAACTACCAAATTGAACGTATCAGCCTGTTCCTTGGAGTTTGGTTGGGAGAGTGTTTAGCTGTCTGTATGGCTGAGTATATGTTCGTGGGGACAACACTTAGCGAGGACAGAACACTCTATTATACATTATATAATATCATAATTATCTTAAAAAACAGATTGATATTTTGGTCATTTCGGCCCTTCCTGCAGTAAAAGATTAAATAGCCTTGTTCAAAACATAACACTGTATGATTTGATCTCTTTGCGTGGTTTTTGTATCCCAGGTATGCTACTTTTGGCTTTTCTGGTGTCATGTAAGACACAGAGCATAGCAATCCCAGACGAAGACTCAGGACAACGTCTGATGAGCTGTAACACTGAGAATCCAGGAACTGACTGCAAAGTAAACATTTTACAAAATTTATTACAAAATAATACTACTTGATTATTAATACAGGCTAATACAAACACACACACACACACACACACAAACACATTTGTTTAATTATTATTATTAATATTACTACTGTTTAAAGTTTAAAGAGTTAGATGTCAAGAATTTTTCTGAGCCATGACATTTTGCAGTGCATCAAATTCTACCATATTTCAAATGTTGGCATATAGTATTAATCAATGAAATGCTTGATTTTCCAGATCAAGGGTGCATCATTAACCATGAGAAAGACACATCAGCACAGATACAGACAAAAACACATTTGTTTAAATCTGTTGTTGTTTCTTATTTTCTACAAGTTGAATTTAAAGTATAAAGTTAAGGGATTATTAAATTCTTTCATTAAAGCATTTGCCAAAACAAATTTAAAAACACTTTTAAGAACTGTATAGTCGTTTGCTCATTGTACTGTATTTCTTCAGAATGGCATACCCCAACTTTAAGTGTTATTCACAATACAACAGCAGTATTGTACAAACTTGTTGCTGTAAAATCTTCAGACTTTACATTTTCAACAGGTGGCTTTTGAGCTATTAAACCAAGGATACAGTAAGAATGGGGAACAAATCCAAACAATATCTCAATCTCCAGCAATAATGGTGAAGAAAGTAAGTGATCTAAAATGTATATTAATAACAAGATTATGAAATAATAATAATAATAATAATAATAATAATAATAATAATAAATGAATGAATAAATGTAATGACTTGACTTGAAATGCTTGACTTGAAATGCTTTTTTTGTAGTCATTTGCTAACACAACAAATGCTGCAGGGCTTCAAGCCCATTCAGAGTGTGCCATATTCAACACTGGACAACAGCAAAGGAGCCATTTGTATGGAAATCAGGTATGGAAAATATTGTTATTATTGTCAAATGGCCCCATACTCTTGATTATAAAAGGATAAGTCTTGTGATAATCTAGATGGTTTCACTCTTAACAAATCCAGATCCAAAGCAATGAGTTGTTCCCACTAACAAGTACTGTCTGTGCACAAAATCCTCATTGGTTTGTGCCATAAAACTCCACTGTTAATATTAAAAATATAACATTGCACTGGTTGACATGTTCCTTCATTACAATGAACATGGGCACTGTGGTTTACTGTGAGTGTATCCCACATACACTATCCTGTTTCTAAATACTTTCAGTAATGGCTGAAAAGACTCTTTAATGTATACTATGTGCTCTTGAACTAGGAAATAACTTACCCTTTAAAAAAAGAAAGTACAAGTTAATGAAAGGTTTAAACATTGTTTTTATTTTCGTTTTCAGTAATAACAAATGAGTTTGGCATTTGGTCACAGTGAAAAAGACATGCAAAAACATGTCTGTTTGTTTTGGTCTTGTCATGAGATTTGCTGACAACCAGAATAATATAAAACAAATTGTCATGGCTGGATGTGTTTTTTCCCCCCATTTGATAACTGACTCAGTAAGTGAAGCGTCACAAGCCTACTCAGAAAGCCCATATCTAACACACCCTTCTTGATCTGTTATGTATAATGACAGATAAGCACCAATTAAATGTTTGTCAGTTACAAATGTGTGGTCATGACTTGACATGAACTTCTTTTTTCTTTTTTGCAGTCATTCACTAACACAATTGCATCAATGGCTGCAGGGCCACAAGCCCATTCAGAGCACGGCATATCCAAAACTGAACAACAGCAAAGAAACAATTTGCATCGGGTACAGAAAAAATTATAGTTATTGTAGTTATTTTGTTAAAAATGGTAACATTCTCTAGATTAATGGATAAGTCCTGTGATATTTTAGATGCTTTCACAGTCAACAAATCCAAAGAAAAGACCAAAACCAGCAATGAATTGATCTTAATAACAAATACTGTTGGTGTCGCCAAGGCCTATATATTATGTGCCATAGCACTCAGTTGTTAATATAAAAAAATCAACATTGCACTGGGTGATGTGTTCCTTTCTTACTATGAACATGCGCATTGTGGTTTACTTTTGAGTGGATCTCGCATATTGTTTATCATCCTCCTTCTAAAGATTTACAGCAACATCCGAAATGAGTGTACTCTTGTTTGAGTGGTGTTTGCTAAAAACTACAGTTCCCATTACATTTCACTAATAACAAATGAGCTTGGGATTTAAAGTCACACAGTCAGTATGCTGGGAAAATGGAAAAAACAGACTAACATGTCTCTTTGTTTTGGTCTTGTCATGAGATTTGTTGACAACCAGAAAACTACAGAAGAAACTGCCAGCCTTATCCTTTTTTGATGTTGTATAGTGACTAATAGACACTTTTAAATGATTTCAAAAGCAAGTTAAGTGTTTTTCCCCCAGTCAATAACAGACCCAGAAAGTGAAGCCTACTCAGACAGTACCCCGTTCCGAAGACAAAGCTTAACAGAACAAACGTTCACACGTGGGAATTCTTTGCGTTGGGTACAAAAATTATATTATTATTATTATTATTATTATTATTATTATTATTATTATTATTAAGATCACACTTTTCTTAATATCTTAATCACCATGACAAATGGGCACTAAGAAATGTTTTTCATTTACTTATGTGTGGTCATGACTTGACTTCTGATTTTTTTCAGTCATTTGCTAGCACAATAACTTCTGCAGTTCCACAAGCCTATTCAGAACACGGCATTTACAAAACTGAACAACAGAAAAGAAAAAACTTGCATGAGGTACAAAAAATGTTATTATTATTATTATTATTATTATTATTATTATTATTTGTTGTTGTTGTTGTTATTTTATCAAAATAGCACCCAACTCCAGATTAAAGGATGAGTCTTGTGATATTCTAGATGCTTTCACTGTCAACCCAAAGAAAAGACCAAAACCAGCTATGATTGATCCTAATAACAAGTACTGTCTGTTTAGCCAAAGCCTCACAGGATATATAATGTTTTATCTGTGCCATCAAACTCCATTATTAACATTAAAAATTTTCAGCAGTAACAAATGAGCTTGGGATATGAATTCACAAAGACAGACTAACACATTCTTGGTTTTGGTCTTGTCATAAGGTTTGTGACAACCAGAAAAAAAAATTGCCATATAAATATTACTATTGAAACTGAGTAATGCCACCAAGTTTAAAGACTTAGATGTCAAGATTTTTTTCTGAGCCATGACATTTTGCAGTGCATCAAATTCTACCATATTTCAAATGTTGGCATATAGTATTAACCACTGAAATGCTTGATTTTCCAGTGCAGGGGTGCATCATCAACCATGAGAAAGACACTTAAGCACACACACTCTACGCGCGGGGTACTGCAAGCTACACAAAGCACTTTTCCTGTGAAATTTATCTGTTATTTAATCTATTATTTAATTTTTTGATATTCATTCACTATTAAATTTTATCACAAGCAGACAATGATGAAACAACTAAATTCATGTAAATTTCTGCTTCTGATCTCCCAGGGTTGGGGACACGGCAAATATTCAGCAGACGAGGATTTTGTTGTAGTCCAACGTAGAATACTGCTCAAAGTACTAAATAAGGTAATGACAAGAATTGAATCAATGCTACAAAGCTAGGGTAATTCTGTTTCTTTGAAATAAATGCATTCTCTTCCACTACTGCAGATGCTGTACAATCTGCAGGTACCAGGAAAGGAACTGGGTGATTATGACCCTCATGTGTATGCTGAAGAGGGAGATATGCAGAACAATTATGAGCTTGATGCCATCTCCATCCCTGATGTCACCTTTGACGCAGACTTGGACCTGGACTTGAATTTCAAGTTTAATACTCTGGCCTCAGTCTGCATGCCTGGTGAAAGCATTGCCTACAGTACAGGAGCCTACCGTGTAATAGGAAAACAGCGACTCTGACTGAAGTAGAAAGCCAAGACACTAAAATGAACACATTTGTAAAATATGTGTAATTAATTTTTGATCAAGTCCATCCTAAAGGTTTATAAGGTATATGGTGCTTTTAGCTTAATCTTTCAGGTGACTCACGACAAGTTGTGCTACCTCTCTTACTGACAGCAGGGAAAACTGAAAGACTGTGTGAGAAAGTTTGAAATTTAAAACTTAATTAAAGCTGCAAGCAGCGATGGGCGGGCCCTCGCACATGAAGCGTGTCGGGGTGTGACGCTGCCGCGTTGCATATT
>JAPMOB010235637.1:1998-14101 GCA_029875015.1 Lepomis gibbosus
CACACACACTTTTGCATCTCTAACCAGCGTCTGGGTCATGTATGCCAAGTATTTTCACAATTTCTCAACTTTGTTATTGCCATAACTGCTCCATCATACATCTGTGCCCTTTTATCTGCTTTGTGTAATTAAGCTTCTATTTACTGAGTGACACCGAGGGCTGAATGATTTGTTTTTATACAGAAATTGCAATGTGATACTCTCGACATAATGTTGGTCTCTTTGTGGAGCCGATTTGTTCAGGTACTTATTTATTAAATTTCGACTCACAACCTTTAGGTTTTGGTGCTGGAGGTCTCACTGTGAGCTGGAGTTTTAATCTATTGGGGAAAAATTGTTAAAATTGTTCAGTAGGCCAAATCATTCAGCCCTACTATGACCTGAATCTAAAACAGCTGATGATCGACTGTTTCGATTGTGTGCACGGAGCTTTTAAGTTTACTTTATTTCAGCCATCTTGACTGTAGCTTTCGTGCGGTGGAATCTAATGAAACATGAAGTTATGGTGTGATTTTGTTGTTGAAGGGAAATTGCAACTTTGAGGCCAGTGAAAAGTAAGCTCATCTGTTTAAAGTGGTTTAAGTTGTACACAAAGGTATTTTAAAAGAGAATTCAAATGTATACAACGATTTGTTCGTAAGCTCACTCTGAGTACAGAAACAATGTCGGGAGCAAAACCTTTTGCCTTAGAAACCGATCCACAGATGCTGTTTGAAGTTCCATACACACAGCTTGCACATGTATTTTTAAACAAGTGTAGGTCAACTTCACTCTTAGCTCTTTAAAGGGCCTCGCATTAACTTCCAAAGTGCAAGTCTTTATTTTCTTAGCTAAAAGTAGCAGACATCATTAACTATAATTGTAGAGAGTTAACCACCACTCTGTATATCTGGATTTGAGAATTTTTTAAGAAATAATTTCTTGTGCAATAAATGCACCTAATCTGCTGTTATCAAAATGTGTTCAACGCATTCCTAAAACTTAAGTTAGGTCTGTACATTCTTGCCTTCCCATTAACTTGTACTGTGTAGAAACAAAGCTGCTGTTCAGTCTGTTATCTGAACAGTTAATGTACAGTGTGGCTGATTCTAAAACAGATAAGATCACATGCCTTTAAAGAAATCACATGTTATCTGTCTAAAAATACCTCTGATGGTGCCAGATGATTGTCCCGCCTTGTTTGGTCACAGTGTTTGTGCTGAGCTACTGTGATCCTTTTGGTTTTACAGCGCACATACTGATTGGGATTAATAAAGTATCTCTCTCTGTCTATCCATGTATCTGTCTTGGCTTTTACCAGTGAGAGTTATGAACGTCTATATTAGTTTAATATGATGTATTTATGTAATATATGTGATATACTGATCTTTTTCTGTCATTAAACATATCTTTTATTAGCCGTCTGCCTGAATCGAGGTATAATAGAACTGTTGCCTCTGTAAACTTCAGATTGTTTGACTGTTTTGTCAGACAAAAGCTTTTGTAGTAAAAACTCATTAAATATGTAAGCTCAGCAAAAAAAAAAAAAATCCCATCGAAACAATTTTTCCCCTCCACCAAATCTCCCTTCCTACTTCTGTTGGACTCGGAGCAGTTAACAACTCTACTTTCACTTCTGCTGCCCATAATCTTGAAGGGCAAAAGCTCTGCACAGGAATACCAGTAAATGCTATGGCTTCTGCTGGTGCATAAAAACAGGAACCCCTTCCTGCATTCATATACACACTGAGTTGACACAGTGCTGTGGGTGCGAGACTGAGAGGAGATGAGGGCTGTGCCTGCGCTTCACAAGCCCTGTGGTTAAAAACGTGAATTCCCCTGGCAGTGTTTCGCTCCATCTGACTAAAAACTAACTAATGAGCTCAGCAGCAAAAGCTTGATAAAACCCGCTGTCTTTGCTTGGAGGCATTCCCCACGCATTTTATAGGCTTAATTTCCTTTTTTAGTGGTGGTTAATATTAAAGGAAAGGAAAAGAAAAGTCAGCTTTACTTTGAGAAAGTTGGGATTTTTCAGACCAAATCTGTATCAGGGGACTTTAGCTCAGCAGTACGTAAAACCTAAGATAACTTGCCTTTAAAGGGATAATTTAACATTTTGGGAAGCATGTTGCTTTATTGCCGAGAGTTAACTAGATGAGAAAATGGATAACAGTGTCCATTAAATGTGAAGCCAAAGCCAGGATACAGTTAACTTAGCTTAACATAAAGATTGGGAATGGGACTACAGCTAGCTAAAGCTCACCAATAAACACATTATATCTCTGTTGCTTACTCCCTATGAAAAGCACCATGTAAAAATGACAATTTGTGATAACATGTTACTTGGTGAGCTTTAGAGGTAACTGTTTTTGATAGGCTAACCTTTTCACGCTTCTTTAAACTAAGCTAACAATGTTATTAACAGCTTATTTTTGATGCAGTAGGCTACCAAGTAAGTAATGGAGAGCCAGGATCACTGATATTAATCAACGTTTATACTTTTTGTTTAGAGCAGCTACTGTAATACCAAACAAGGAAGAGAAATGTGTCATGATTCATGAGGCGATTGTATAATTAATAGGTTACTTCTGAATTGCCACTTCACTCTACTATCCTCCGGGCACAGGTTCAGGTCCCTGAGGTGAAGAAGGTCCTGTTTAGGCCCTGTACATGCAGCCCTCAACAAGGTGTCTCGATGCACTGTGAGTCTGGACCTGTCCTGTCTGTTGTTGTCATATGCTGTTTGTGATGTAGGCCTATATCTAGGTTGGGAAAAGGTCTATGGGGAGGATAATGTTGAATACTGATTGGTCATGTGTTGTGAAAAAGAATTTTCCTGTGGCGACAATAAAGTCTAATCTAATATATTTAATTACTATTGAATGTTAAAATGTGAAAAAAAACATTTAATTGTAAATAATACTGTGTGAATTATTTGAACTAAGGAGATTGCTGCGATGTTGCCTACAGAGTGATCTAACACGAGATAGATCTTTTTATCGCCAGTATTGACACTCAAAACAACATTCTGGGCATTAACCTACATCCGCCTCCGCACATAACATTTAACATATAGATAAAAGAGAGTGTCAATCTTCTCAAACAATTGTCAACCAATATTAAAAGCGAATCGCATATGACTGCCCTCTCTGGATTTCAGTGGTGCTGGAAATACTCAAGTGGATCAAGATCATTTAACTCACAATTTTTTTAATATCCACAAGGTTGAACACACATAGAAACGACATTCGCCGGATGGTATGTTTAAGTCTATCCTCCACCCCAGTCATTTTAATCCCAAATGATGCAGTGCTGTTTGTAGAGGCCAGAGATGTCCAGAAGATTTCCTGGACCAGCCAGGAAAATGTACAGTAAGAGAACTACCCATTTTTTCGGAAACAGTCGTGTCTTCTGCTGTTGCCCAGCGAGCAGCTTCACCGTGTGCTCCTTTGATAAAAGGTTTTAGCAAAGTATAAACATGCTGATGTGGTGGCGTGACACTGATGCACTTCCAGGTCTTAATGTTCTCTGATGAGGAAGAAACCTTACAGATCAGGATGACTGCGTCCAAAGCGGTTCCTTTACTTCCTTTCAGGCCTGGGCTGAGAACAGCCATTAATCCAAATGTTCCTGTGGCTGTCTTGATCCTGACATTGAGCTGCCTTTTCCCCCCTCACGCATTGTCTGCATCGTCTTGACATGAGTGTAAGTCATGTGAGGAACTCCTGACTGGCATCGGCGTTGTTTCTTCCTCCTGTGGGACTTGCGGGACCTCAAGGGAAATGATCGTCTGGGCTGTCAGTGTTCGCTCCCTGAGGGGGGAAAAGGGAGTAAAAAGAACCTGAAATGTAACAGTAAAGCTTCAGCAGTAAATTCAAGTTGCTGTAATGTGGTGAAATGTCGTGGCACGCTCTAATTTCCAAAACCCACAGGGGGGAAGCATTTTATGATCTGCTGTGCTTTCATCCTCAAATCATGCAACAGATTTCCATTTAAAATCATCATTTAGTCACAGTAGTAGCAGTTGCCATAGTAATGTTGAACCTCATGCAGATCAACTTTGACACGTTTCTTTCAGTCTTGTGACCTTTTCTTGTTATTGATCAGCCTTCTTCAACGAATTCACTTTTTAGAAATGTTGCTTACTTACATCCTTATGGTTAT
The DNA here is from genome assembly GCA_029875015.1 of Lepomis gibbosus. NCBI lineage: Eukaryota > Metazoa > Chordata > Actinopteri > Centrarchiformes > Centrarchidae > Lepomis > Lepomis gibbosus. The sequence goes on from JAPMOB010235637.1 coordinate 6,142, forward strand.
CAAATGGTTATTATTTTTAGTGAAGGGCAGGCTGATGAAGCTCTCCCAAATGAATCCATTCAAATTAATATTTGTATTCAGCGTCTCAGGTGAACACAGAGAAAATATTGGAGCTCTAAGGGAGGCCTACTTAAGTGTCTGGGCAAAAAAATCATAATGTATTTTGGTGTTGAAAAGGGTTAAATTTAAGGTAATAAAATCCTCCCTGACCTTTTGGAAAGGTTATAATCCATTTATTATCCATTTATTAACATTTATGACAGAAAAATTCATGAATTAGGCTCCTGCAAAAATAATTTATGGATCATTAATCAACACATTGAAGATTACTTTCTAACTTTTGATGACAATGAAGTCTTTTGCTGCAGAATTGTTCATTCATTAAAAAGTGAGAAAATGGTGAGCATTAAAGCTGCAGTCTGTGACAAATTAAGAACATGCCATGGAAACCTTCCTCTGCTGTTTGAATCCCTCCTCTAAGCTCCTCCCATCCAAACCCACAAGTTCGTACAGCAGCATTAGGCGCCTCTTGCCACGCAAAACTTAATCAGGTGTAGGGCTTGTAAGTGCCCGATTTGTTCTACTCATGTGCTAAACTCAGATTTTAACGCCTTTTACAACACTGCTTGACCTTAACCCTGTCCCTCTGCTTGGACTGGTCTTCTCAAAAACGCCCCTCCAATGCTTCGCGGCCCAGGGCAGAGGTGAGAGGCTAGTTCACCACTGTCCCCGCTCAAAAGTTATTCCCCACTGTTTGTCATCATACCTCTGGGGTGGGGCAGTTCTTCCTTTGCTGGCGGCTGTTTCTCCGATATTGTGTTTTTCCAAACTTCTGAAGTCGCATGCTGAAGATATTGAGCTCGACTGAGCGAAAGCATGCGGCTGCACAGCTTGTGCAGGAACAATGAGATTGTTAGTGAGACTGCTTCATGGCTCTGACTAGTTGTTTGTGGTGGATTCCTTGCAAGTGGCCTTAGGAAAATGAGGAGGAGCCAGAGGAACATCCACCCCCCCAGATTTGTGTCATGAACTACTGCCAAGATATATAGACAGTTTAACTTGACAATTATTGACTCATGAGTAAATTCGTTTTTTTTCATAGCCTGCTCACCTAAAAGTTACTCTAATTAATAAGTGATTAGTTACAAACAGACTCTTTATAAAGGGTGATAATGAGCTGTGGTACCTTGATTTCTGCATGACTGGAAACAAAACAAAAACAAATGTCCATTGGAACATAGGCCTACCGTGTTTTTGGTTGGGTTTGTGTCCAGTTTACGTTCACAGTCCAGCCGAGGGCACTCTTTAAGTATCGGGAGCAGCAGGGGAACCTGCGACTCAGTTGCTCCAGTAGTTCCTCTTTGCGCAAACCGTAAACAACCGGCGCAACGCACTGCGCCAAACTGAAGAAAGCAAATATAACCACGGCTGACAGCTGTTTAGTCTCTGGCTGTATGAGGTTCCGTTTGAATAACATCGTCAGCACGAAGTTCACAAAATTGGGGAGGATGTACACAGCCAGCTGGCTGCCATGCAGTGCGATTGTCCTGCACCCAGCCCGGTTCCGCCGGTTCAGAACCCCTAACCGCCGCCCCTCCACCAGTATCCTCACGTAGCTGTACAGGATGAGTAGCGTGCACAAACCTATGAACAGCACCTTCTGCAGCTCGCCTTTCTTCAGCTGCTCCCGGCCGCACTCCCCGTTATAGTTGTCCCCGATGGCGGTGGAGTCCGGGTTGAGTATCAAGCTGAGGGGAATGAGCAAAGCCACGAGCCAGGTGAGCATGCCCAGCAGCCAGGGCCAGTGCCCCGACATGCAGGTGGACGTGTAGCGCATGGGGTGGCACACGGCGCAGTAGCGGTCCAGAGCCATGGCCGTGAGCGTCAGCAGGATGTTGGAGGCGCTGCTGATCAAGATGGTGATCATGGCAAGGCAGGCGGAGCGGCCCGGCCGCGCGCCCAGGTGAATCTGGTAGTAGAAGACACTGCTCATCCCCAGGTAAACCAAGGCGGACACAAGCAGGTGAAAAACCAGCACGAAGCGGGCGTGACTGCGGAGCCGCTCCACGCGAACTATGGTCGAGTTGATGAGGAGGTTGAAGAAGAGCAGCACCGAGAAGGACACGGTGGACACGTAAAAGCGCACGCAGGTGTATTCACCGTCCCCCGTCTCTGGTGACCACGTGGTGTTGTTTGCTGACATAATTTCTCAGCTGGGGTTGGTGGGATTCACAGGATGATGATGATGACGATGAAGGCGGTGGAAAGGATGGGAAAGAAAGTTTGTTCGCCGCATGATCCCCTCTCACCGCTGCCTCACTGAAGACTGACTCAGTGTGATCATCCGCGCACTTCTCTCTCTCTCTCTCTCTCTCTCTCTCTCTCTCTCTCTCTCTCTCTCACACACACACGCGCTGTAGACCAGACATCCTGCAGTTTTCAGGGAGCGTCTTAAATAACTTCTTCTCGACTTTTAAATGTTTAGTTATAATCTACTAAATAGGTTAATAGATTAACATTTAATCTTTGGGATGAAAATACAATTTCCTTTTAAAATTGAATTGCAAAATGAAGCCTAAAAAAAGCTTAGGCTACGTGTTCACCTATAGTAGGCCTAGGTTAAAATGTCTTAGTTTATTTGTCCCCTGCGTTAATTTTTACGTTTCATGTTGGGTTTAATTCACTCTCCTCTGTCTGAAAGAGTTCAGCGTGCCGAGCCCACAGAGCACTAACAGGGCGTCTAATTTAAGTTATGTGTTTCATACTGCTGCCACCTTCTGCTGTGAGCAGGATGAGGCTGCAAAAATACTGAGCTCAACAGTTGGCCAATCAGAGGTGCTGTTGCTGCGCTATTGTCATTAGAAACGACTTAAGCCCCAGAGGACAATGATAGATTCAATAATAGTTTCGCTGATGCATTAATTTTGATTCAACGTTGATTCAGTGTTGGTCTGCTATCTGGGAATGTAAAGCTGACTCTGGGCTGTGGCCATTAACCCTTTGATTTAGGTCATATCACGGCCCATTATCAGATGGACCCCTAAACACAACACAAAACACAGGGCCACATCACAGCTTCACAGGGTGTAGGTGTATCCACCTATATTTACCACTTACTAGTTATTGTGTAGCTGTCATATAGTACATAGGCCTACAGGCTTTATCACACCTTCCTACCCCATGTACATAAAAACATTGCATAATTACTGAATAAAAAATGTTTACATTCCTGCATCCTTTTCACTATTTCACTACGCTAATGTCTTTCTGTCTGCAAATGTTGTTGTTTATGGTTGTGTACAGTGTTGGGGAGGAAGTTACATGAAAGTTAATGATGTAATTTAATTACAAAATAAATGTAACTGTAAACTGTTACAGTTGCTGGGGAAAACTGTGTAATTAAATTAGCCTTCTTAGGCTATGAAAATATTCTATAAAAAGGTAGTCTATATGTTGAATAATATTAATTTGCACAATGTCTTCATTTGCCATTTTTAGACATCCATTTAGTAAAGTTTGATACTTGACTTCTGATGCTTTTGAATGGTTTATTGGTTTCAATTTTCAAAGCCACTTGTCTGCCAGTTAAACTTCCTCTCAAGCGGTCTTGTGATAATGGTTGAAGAGTTGAAAACATTTATTAGATTCAGAAAAGTAATCAAAACATAATTAAATGTTAGATTACATTGATAAAGTAATTAAAGCATGTACACTACTGTTACATCTTAAATAGGGTAACTTGTAATCAGTAACCTTTTACATTTCCAAAGTAACCTTCCCATCACTGGTTTTATATGTTTTTAATGTACACTGTAATTTGTGTCTGTTTTTGTTGAGCTTGTTGTCCTGTTTGTTCATGCTTGTTTTGTACACTGAGAGTAATGTCAAACTAGAATCAACTTCCTTGTATATGTACACATACCTGGCGATTGAAGGTCATTCTGATTCTGTAGGGTCACAAAGATATGAGAAGTCAAGGTCGCTGGGATGTGTCAGTCTGGGGTTTATCTTTATAGTAGTAAAGGTTTCTTTTGTCCTGCTCTAACAGCGGCAACAAAGCTACCAGTAGAGGGAGACGTCAAGCAGTGTCTGCTAGCTGTTCTAGTGCTGTTCTATTAAAAATGTTGAAATTCTAGCCAGAATCTGATTCTTTGGTTGGCTAGTGAGCACCATCTGAGCCATGCACTCTCCTAATAAATGATAGTCTGAGACAAAGCCTAAGTAATTGACAGATTCCTTGGCTGTGACACCTCAGTGTCTCCCACCACTATCTTAAAATCTGTGACCTTCTTTAGCTGTGTATAATATATAATTGCTACCACATGTATGCAGCCTCACAGGGTCGCCATTGCACTACTGTTTCAGTCTCATTCGTTTTGCCTCCCCTGCATCTACAGACGTGCGGGTGTTGGTATGCTGCTGTCACCTTCATATTTGTTTAAATCATTTGTCATTTAGTTTGAAAATATCTGTCTTTGCTTGAAACTAAAATAACCGCCCCGCAGTTGTATGCCTTCATCAACCTGTCAAGTCGCAGGTTATGTCTGTCCAGACTAATGCAGCCTTTGTAGTGAATACTTGGAAGAAATTAAATAAAACATATAAAGTGTAGGCTATTTTTTTGACTAAATGCAAGTTATCACTATATTGATAATCTATGCATTGTTAAATTGATTAATGAAAATATATCATAGTTATATTGGCTAAACAGGTAATATAGGTCTACCTGTTTAGCCAATTAGTTGATTACTATGTAAAGATGGACTCTTGTGGAGCAGAAGTACACAAAATGCTTTAAATTTCTCCTGGTATTTTTAGATGCGAGGCCTCTTTATGAACTGTGGGTTGGGTGAAAATTCAAAATGAGATGGGAGGATGAGATACATATTGTATAGTTATTCATACCATACTGCCATAACCATAACCTGGTCATAGCCTGTATTTACCTGTAGCAATAGATATTCCTGTAGCTATACATATATTTATATATCATTCATACCTTGCACTTGTAAAATAATGTATCATATTCTATTTAATTACTGCTTAAGCACTTCTGGTTAGATGCTAGCATTTCGTTGCTTTGTACCAGTGACATGCGCAATGACAAAAAAGGCTGAATCTAATGAATCTTTTTATATACAGTCTATGATCTAATGTCCCTATCATTTTACACAGGGAGTAATTGCGTCTACTAAATTAATAATAATAGTTATATATTAAATCGCATACATCTATTACTAACTGGACTGATGATGTGTAGTGTTCCATTGTTTTTCTGTCTACACTTTGAACCCAAACCATAATAAAGTTGGATCTAGTCTGGTCCTGGTTGTATGTAAGCAATATGTTGTTTGCATATTCACTGCCTCTGAGGTCTACAGAGTTCGTGTGGCAGATGCAAACGATAGGCTATTAGTCACGAAGCTGCGTAATTCAGACACTTTTCTTTGTGTCTGTGCTCTGTTGTGTTTGAGTTTGTGCGGATGTGTGAGGGTTGGTAAAGTGGGGGACGGCTTTCTGAAGAAACTGAAACTTTTGGAGTGAAGTTGGTGGCACATCTGCTCTTCAGTCAGAAGGAGCGTTACCTGCTTGGTTGACTGACCACACTTTTAATTTTTCAGAGCTCACGTAATCAGAGAAAAGGTAAGTTTTAGGCTAATATTAACCCTAAATATGAGTACTTTGGCTGCTGTTCAGCCTGTAGTGAGCTTATAATAACTAATTAACTGATTAATTTCAGCCAGCGACATTTTTTAATTCAACGTTAACGTTAATTTACTTGCTTGTTGACTCTGCGTTGATAAAAAGTGATACAAATACTCAGCTGGCTCAAAGTAGAAAAGAACAAGAGTTTAACGTTATCCTGCTGCTTCATTTTATTACGCAACACTTGCATTGCCACATATGAACCCATACTTTCTAGTCGGGGGAAGTCGGTTAACAATTAGGCTAAATCGCAATTTCACTGTTCACTGATGTTATAATAACGAAGCAAAAATATATTACAAATACATTTTTTTGTCGATGAGCTTTAGCTGGAGTTACACATTGCCATTTAACACTTTGTGTGAATTATTAGAAAATTCCCACTGACTCACAACTTCAATAAATTTAACAATTAAGCTAATATATAAGTTATCTTCATGTTAGCTGAACTTTAGCTAATGGATCCTACTGAGGTTAGCAATGAACTTGGTTGAGCATGGTCATAATTCTTGCAAGAACTAACAACAACGAATGACTGGGTGTACTAGTATGTGAGGAACAAATGCAGAAATAATAATATGATACAAACTGTGTCAAAAAACACTTAAATGTCAATATAAAAGGCAAGTAGCGAGCAGCAAGCCTAGCTAACCGTGTTAAAGCACAGACTTACTTTACCTGAAACTTCAAGACTGCTGCACTCTGCAGAGCAAGGCAAAGATGATGATTAATGTTAGTTAGGTTAATGCATATGTTACACATGAAACCAGCATTAGCTGGCTTTAGATTTGCATAGCTAATTGACTTAGTTGTGTGGAAGCTGTAATTTAGCACATGTATAGCCAAATATAACTTCATCATGTTTATTATTTTAATTTGAGCATGAAACTGATGCACAGAGTTTATACTATATCATTTTCAACTCGTGTCCCTAGGTCTTTCTCCCTAGTTAAATGATATTTAAAACTAATTGTATGTCACGAGGTAGAGCTATCCATGCATGCATAGGCTGCCATTTTATGAGCATGAAGCATTCAAGGTCAATTTTTTTCCAGTCTAAACATGCTTGAAAATTCACAGAACTTTGCATAAAATTTAAAGTCCTGCGAAAATGTATGCTGCATATGTTATCATGCATGGGCCTAAAGAGCAGCCCCTGGGCCACGTTTCCACGAAATGTACAAAATTTTTGTGGTAGATATATCATGTCCAAACCCAGGGTGCAAACTACAGGGGAGCTTAGCTACCATTAATAAGACATGAGCTCCCCTAAAAAACATGATTTGTGAAATTTTGGGGGGGTCTCTAATATATTTACAGTGTTTTTTTGCCATTAGTCTCTATATTTCTGTATCATGATAGATCCTGCGTAAAATCAGGACTGTCAGGGTTCATCCAGCAAGAAGGAATGATTACTGACCATCGCAGCGTGCCCAGGCGCTCCACGATATCAGTTTTTAATCAAAACTGCAGTAGTGTAGATGTAGCCTTAGCAATAGTCCACTGTCTGCTGGGTTTTGCTCTCACAGCAGCATTATTGCGGTTGGCAAGTATTATTTGTTTCCGAGCTCACAGCTGGCTTTCCTGTTCATTCAAAGGGTGGTGTTTGAGGTAGATACTCAGAAATCAGCCGTTTGTCCTTAACTTTGCTCATAAGACTAAACAAAGAGTGACTACTGTTAATGGGTATGGGGGATATGTAAACTGTGCCAGCATGCATTGCTTGTAGTCCAACTTGTGCAAGGATAGCTTTCATACCAGCACATTTACAACCACTTTGTTTTTTCCTTTAATATAATTTGTTTAAAAAGATGTAGTCATGTACACACAGTAGGTATGTAAAGACCACTTGGTCTTTGTTGTCACTTGCATTAACCAGAAACACTCTAAGATACAAGTGGCAGTAGCATCATTGTGGACAGTATAGCTTCAAAACAGGCTGTGACCTTCTTCCTGTCTTGACTAAGCATTGAAAAGCATTGATCATAATCCAGCGTTTCCAGTGTATGGAGCAATCCCGTGTCCCCCTTCCTGGTTTCTCCATTTATGTCTTGTGTCTGTCAGACATGGCCGTCCAACATCAGCCAGCACAGGTGATGATGGTGACCACCAGCACCTCCCAAAACATTGCGACATGGAGCACCGGCCTCTGCGATTGCTGCAGTGACATGGGCACCTGTAAGTCAACCCATCACTGATGTTGCTCAACAGGTTGTGTTGTTCATCACCACGGACCTAAAATGTTAAATGTTTC
>JAPMOB010235643.1:0-12711 GCA_029875015.1 Lepomis gibbosus
AATGTATTATAAATGTACCATGTAAAGCGACCTTGAGCTCTGGAAAGGCGCTATATAAATAAAACTTCTTCTTCTTCTTCATACATTTCCAGTATGGAAATTTATGCGTATGTATACATTTTCGTAAAATACCGCACTCGGATGCTATAGGTTACTGAACATCCACAATGATCAGAAGCACTTGCTTCACTTGATCCTTAACTTCTGTTACTAATTGTGTAGAAGTAACACAGTTCTTGTACCTTTTGCATTAATAGACAAGGACAAATGATTGTGTTTCACACATACAAACACATCGCCTAATACCTATCAGCCTATAAAGCTTTATATCTGTGTCTGTTGAATTTGTTTTATACTCTAGGGGCCTCATTTACTAACATCCCAAAAAAAAGAGTACTAAATTAGGTGTGCATTCTAAAATATTGCACGTGCAATTGTAGTACCTGTTATGGTAGATTTACTGAGAATTATTGCGTAGATGACAACAGGAACAAACACAATGGAGGTGGCAGCAATTAAATGAGGGTTTTGCATGTTTTAATGGTTTCCGCCATGGAGAGTCTGGAGGGAAAGCAGCTACTGTGTAAAAACCTTGGTTTGTTTCGTTCAGTGCGTCCCCCGAGTATGTGGAACTCGTACGTACCTGGCCATCCTGCATAAGATTGCACTAAGTACTTGGGACAGCACACCTGAAAAACTGCTTTGGGAAACCCCAGCAGTAACAGACACAGTATGCTGCACTGATCCAGACGTGAGGACATGCCAGCAGATTGTGCTTCATCCAGGCAGAGGGAACGATCACTGACCCTCCGCACCTTGCCCAGTAGCTCCCATCCCTGTCCCTGAATGCCCCGACGCTCCATTCCCTCTCCAAGACCAACAATGGGTTGTGTCGCAATTATGACCAGCGCGCTGTGAATAGTTGGTGTTCATTCGCTCTGGCTGGATGAATTTTACGAGTGATCCATGCACTGCAGCTGGGGGCTCTCTGCAGCACCACGCAACTTTCTAAATTCTTCCATCTCACGGAGAAAAGAAGTCCGGTCGAAACAAAATTTGCTTTATTGGCATGAATGTTAAACAGTATTGCCAAAGCTAAAAGAAAATACAAAAAAAAAATTAATTCAATTCATATAGTTTATCGAAACAATTGTATTTCAATACATTGGATATTATCTATATTATATGGCTATTATCTAATATTGTTAATTTCTCAACGTTTTCTTCATTACGCCTGTGTCTCTGTGCAACACTTGGCGTTTTGCACCTTCCTTTCAAACTGCTTTTAGGGTTTGTAGATCACATTGCGTGTAGTAAACAAACGTATTTGCATGTTACCCTCCCATTCCTTTGCAGAATAAAATTGACGCCCCAAATTGCACATTCATTAAGGCAAAAGTACTAAATGAACAGGTGCTATCTTGCACTTATGAAAGTTGTCATTCTGCGTGCACACTGTTAGTAGATCAGCTTATGTGTTAATTTGCTGGTGAAGTCAAGTTTGCACATGTTTTTACTCACGCAAACATTTAATAAATCAGGCCCTGGGTATAAATTAGCAATAGTTAGCAATTGGCTAATAACTTGCCTGGGATCAAGAACAGTGGCCAAACTGTACAATGGCTGCTTTTTGATGTTGCCAAAACATGTGCGCCCACGCCACGGTCTGCTCTTCTCTCCAAAAGCTGTTTCAGCGTAGTGATGGCTGAAATGATGTCTGTTGCAATTGAGGAGCTGATTGCTTTTGGGAGTTCCTCGATAGGTGTGAGGACGAACACATTTTCAATTTGTCCCTGCTGATGTGTGTGGAATGTGGCTGGCAGTCAGTCCATGCTTTGCAGTGTACGTCCCCAGCACGTCTCTGCTCCATCAGTGACTGCAGCATATAGAAGGCACTGCTCCATCTGGTAGGGACACGTTACTGCAGTCATGTCTAAGGCTGACCCACCTGTGCCCGGCTGGAGGTCATGAAAAAAAACGCCCAACAATTTCTTACAGTTGGCTACCATTAACTGTAGTGTGTGTGCCATGCAGGGCAAACTCCCCAAGTTGTGCTCATCATTTTTGATGACAATGGTCATATTTTTACCATTATCTCACAACACCACATACATAAACCCTAGTCTTATCTGTTTCCCACTGTTGCAACATTGTGTCAAATGTGGCAGTTAGATTGGCAGCAGTGTGGGACCTTGACATTTCTTGACAGTGTAGAAGGATTTGGTGTTGCTGTAATTCTTTGTCCACCCACTGAGCAGCGAGGCTCAAGACTGACATCAAGCTTAAGTTATATGTCCAAATGTCAGTTGTAAAACTGATTACAGCTTTGGAGTCAGCTTGTCGCAGGCTGTGCGTGTGGTCTGACACATTCTAAAACAATTCTGGGCCAAAGAGTATCACCTACTCTATATGTATATCTATATGTCTCTCTTGGGCTCACATAATGTATCAAATTTCTGAAACCTCTATCCTCAATGACGGAAAATGGTTGGTCATCTAATGCCATGAATTCCATGATCTTCCTCAAATAACTTGGCATTTTCATTGCAGATATCAAGGAAAGTTTGCAGAGGCTGTTGGCTTGTGTCTGGCTGTGAGAGCTGTGCGCTTTTGCGAGCTTTAGTTTTAAGGTTAGCATCTTTGCCTTTGCTAGCATCTAAAAACTGGGGATGTTCAGCAAGTTGATGGTGTTTTAAGTGTTGGATTAAGTTTTCTGTTCTGAAGGTTTTCATGGTTGTTCCTCCACAGTTTGTTCTGACCTTATATGTGTTAGATATTGCGAACTTAATGCATTCTTTGCTCACAGTGAAGAGCTTCAACACAAACTTCATGATTGAGCGTGTGTGTAACAGTCGGAGTCTGTGCCGCTGTGTGCATGACGAAAATTCTCGTTCAGCGCAGAATAAGAGTGTTGGGGACAGAATCAAATATGTTGGCCCCGGTCACCCGTCATTGTTGATCAAGATGAAAACCGTCCGATTCCGAATAGTGCTAAATTCTTCTATCTCACGGAGAAAAGAAGTCAGGTCGAAGCAAAATTTGCTTTCTTGACATGAATGTTAAACAGTATTGAAGCTAATGGAAAATACAAAAAAATATATTCAATTCATATAGTTCATTGAATATAAAATAAAATAAGTGTATTTCAATACATTGGATATTATCGATATTATATAGCTGTTATCTAATACTGTTAATTTCTCTATGTTGAGTTGCAGTCAACTAAAACTACAAAGGACAAAAATGACTGAAATGTGACTTAAACTGATGTAAAAGCTAAGACTAAATCTAAAATAGCTGGCTAATTTAACTCACACACACATGCGCTTAAACTTCTATTTAGCTCAGCTCTCACAGACAGTGACTGTGGCACAGGCCAGGGGCTCCAAAAAAAATACACTCATTTATGTCAAGTCTTGAATACTTGGCCATTTGAGATCAGTTCTGTCGATAAGATTGGAAATATTCACTTACAGTAATGAACTGACAAGGCCTTCCTAATTTTACCCGTAGTTCTGGTCTCAAAGGACCCACCTTTGTCTCCTGAAACAAGGACAGAGGAACTGTCTCTTTTTGTGTCTGGATGTCTCTCACTCTACTGATGTCACTTTTTCACTTAGTATGTTTTCTTGTTATTCTGGTTGTTTTCATCTTTACGTCAGCTGTTTTCTCGCTTTCTCTCACACTGCAAGATGTGTAAATGTAATATAGATTCAGCCTTCAGCATTCACCCAAAAAGCCTATTTGGGATATATCAAAGGAGCATTATGTTCAAAAATGTTCTTACAAAATTACACATTTACTTTGTTGTACCAGAACATTGAGCTATTACTGAGCCTCTGGCATTTCCTATCTGCTTGAGGACAAATATCAAGCATGTGTATTCATCACAAGAGTAACTGTACATTTTAAGGGAAGAAGTCCATTTTCTCTTGCACAAACAACAGAAACAATATAATAAGGTGACTAAAATAAACACTTAGGGCTTTTTCAATGGTGGACATTTCACTGTGGAACAAGTGTGTTAAACACAAAAGGAAGAATGCATTGAATACTTTATGTCTTGCCACATTCATAACTTCAGACTGGACAATCATTTTGCATTGTATCATGAGTTGGCCTACTGTTGCTCAGTTTTTAATTTTGTTTTCATCAGACCTGGTTTAAATAAACACAAAACAATTGTTTCTTATCACTTTCCTGGGTTAAACATAAGTTGTTCCGCTCATCTCATTGTAAACATGAACGTATAATTTAAAATAATACAACAATATGCATTGAAAGCACTTATTTAAGCACAAATTATAGAAACAACAAACAATGCGTTTTGGTCTGCCTACCATCTACTAAACTCCACAAACAGTAGCCCTTGAATACTCTGGTACAATCCTTAGGTTATTTACCTATCCTTTTAAGCATCTGATCCAGTTCCTCAATACTAACGCTACCATTACTCTACCTGTTTTGCAAGTTAACAGCACATCTGTTAAAAAAAAAAGACCATACTCAAATATTCTCCAAGGAAAAGAAAAGCAAATAGGGTAGGCAAACAGAACATACTGGGCTGGAAAATGATGTGCACAGTCAGCTAACATGTGATAGTTTACTGACCAACAGACCCATCACTCTGCTGGGTGTTTTTGAAAACCAAAAAGTTGCAACCCTTTGTAACTTTTGAAAAGTAATAGACTTTCCACAGTGTAGTTGTAATAAGGACTTCATCTATATACATTAATGGTAGGCTAAGCATTTTTAATCTATTACATGTCTTTTTCTCAAATTCAGCAAATATCTCCTCAGGGTCCGCTAGCTGTCCATTCTGTGGGAGCGCTAAAAAACTTCAGTGTTTGTAAAGGGGAAACAAATAGGGATAAGGAAACCATTCTTCCTAAAACTCTAAAAGGACTTAAAGAGAATGCCCACGTCACAATTATATATCCTTTCTTGTAAAACAGCGGCATATGATAGTCAGATATAAAGAATTTTTTTTGGAATCCCAAGATATTAAAGGATTGCTGCTGTGCTTAAACTTTCTACTTTGTTCACTTTGCTGCATGACGAAGTACCTAAAGTAGATACAAAGCCGCATAATCACAGAGAAGAAATACATTAATCCTCAAAAACATTTCTCTGCTTAATTTGACTAGTAAGCATGAACAGCATTATTCTCCATAAAAAAAGTGTTCCTTATTTACTCACACTCACTTATTTTGTTTTTTTGTAGTTGAAGATCTTCACAAATCAGCACCTTTTTAAACAGAAGAGGAAGGGAACGGATAATAAATGCTTTAACCCTGAAGTGCGATGTGAAGTAGAGCAAAAGACACAAAGAGATTCCATGAGCCTGGGGCCAAATTTAAGCAAGAGGCAATGGAACCATGCTGCCTTCCGTTCAGTTGAATAAGCACTATAAGCGCACAGGAGTGTAAATGTAATGTGAGACTTGTACAGTACATGGGCTGTCGGGGAAACCAGACTGTGGACAGAAGTAACAAACAGCTCAAAAACAAATGTAACCCCTGGCATCTGCTGAAAAGCCTGTGCTTGTTTTTACAGGTGTGTCTGAATTCATTAGTCGCTTACATCTAAAAACTTACTGAAGTAACCTTTAACGCCCATGTCACCAGAGTACAGTGAGCTCTGGTTAAGAATACTGGATTGAGGACAGAGCATTACTACGTACAATCTATGTCAAAATGTTTAACCGGTTCCGCTTTCTTTTATAATGCAAATATCCAGTAGTGAAATAACAGCATTCACTCAAGTACCATATTTTAGTATAATTTACTACATCACATTTGAGGCAAATAGTCTGTCTCTGTGTGGCCCTGCGATGGACTGGCGACCTGTCCAGGGTGTACACTGCCTTTCGCTCAATGTCAGCTGGGATAGGCTCCAGCCCCCCCGCTACCCTGTACGCAGGATAAGCGGTTGAGGATGGATGGATGGATTTGAGGCAAACATTGTACTTTTTACACCATTATGTTTCTTTTTCAGCTATTACTACTTATGTTTTTACAAAGGGTTTTTGAAACAAATAGGAGCATAATAGAATATATATGACACTGCTGCATTTAATACTTAATATGGGATTTTTAAGCTACTCTACGTAGCTCCGGTAGACTGGGGTCAGCTGATGTTTGTCCTGTGGTGCAGCAGTGTTTTTAACAGAGGAGCTGCACCGCACGCTCTGGTGGGCAAACTATGTAACACTCGTGACATGAGGGAAGGATGCAGATGCAAATATATCTGTGTGTAGCTTATATCGGCCCATAATATCTGAAAACTGATAAATTGGTTGGGCACTAATACTTAATGTACATTCTGGTCATTACCTAAATACAATTTATGAATAGTTGTCATTGTGATGACTATTGTTAATTGTAGTAACATAATTGAATGTATAAAATAACACTGCTGTAACACGTGAGGTGAACCAGGTGTTTTGTAACCTGTTCAGATTTGACCTTCACACCGGGTTACAGGAACCACTTAACAGTGTTACGCAAAATCAACATGTAACTGTCCTGTTGAGGTTTTATCTAAAATTTTGTAATTTAATGTACCTAGTATATTTAGAGCCAAACTGTAGGAGCAAGATGTTGGTAATTCTGAACGGATGACCCCACACTCACTCATGTAAGTGCAAGCCAGAATCTGAAGCCTCTGACAGAGGCCCTCCTAACACTGTCAGAAAGAGCAACTTCTCCCCCTTCGCCCAACACAATAGATTATCAAGGAAAACACTATTTAAATTTTATCCACTGTGGTTTAGAGAGCCTAGACCTCCCCCACACTGTGCCTGAAAATTTGTAAATCAACAATTATTTATTGTAGATTCCACCCAAAAATCTTTTAGCAGAAGATCCTAACAACCCCATATAGACACAATGAACCCTGTTCCGTCTGTCTGCTAAATCCCAGCACGCAACATACAGGTTTAAGAATCCAGCTAGAGTTTGACATGCATAACAAATAATATTGGTGCAGGAGATGAAGACAAAAGGATGGTCCCTTCAACACAAAAGTGCATCACATAGAAAAGCATTGTTCTGATTCAAGTATTTAATAAATAATCTGCACAGGAGCTCTGTGGGAGGAAAAACTGTCTCTAAGCAGCATTTGACTTGACTTTTTTTTTTGAGAAGTTGGTAATAACAAACCAGCCATGTATGACAAATGAATTGCGTGCCTGTACACATCTACAAACAAAAGGCACATACACACAAACTCATGTTTTTAATTAATTCAACCAGGGAGGGAAGCGCAGGGTTAATGCATTTTTTAAAGTCAAGAGTTGTTCGTTTTTTCGGTTTACTAATTTTACACATTCCGTTGCGGTGCCAAACACAAACAAGTCTGAAAAACTTTCCATTATAACATTAATTCACAATTACTCACACTAATTTTAGAACTTCATTCTAAGTGTGCTTGATGTAGTGGTGTGATACCTGTAAAAAAAATACAATCACCATCAAAAGACTGCCAGCAATCATTTAATATTATGAATATATTGATTTATACAGTAGTCTGTAAAGTCAGTGGGTAGGTTAAAAGAATAACCTTCAATGAACTGCAGAATACAGCTAAATGAACAATTTTCTATAGATAACTCGTGTATATGTCTAAAAAAGGTATTTTAGTCATTCTAGCAGTGTGTCTCTATGGATGGCAAAGTCGCTCTGTTGGCCTGTTCGTGCACCATTTTGGTCCAGACACAACGGCTGGATGGATTGCAACTGAAATCGGGACAGACACTCATGTCCACCTCAGGATGAATTGTTGTAATTATGGTGATGCCCTGATTTTCCTCATTTTTCAAGTAGCTTTAGCAGTTTTTCTCCTTTGTTGTTATGACCAACACCTGTAAAAATAAATGACTAATGCTAATTTGCAGATGTGGGGATTATATCATGCGATCATGACGGAAAAAATGGTAACCATCATATCTGCTAAACACCAGCATGTTAGCCATGTTGTTGTGAGTACTGTGTGTTGGCGTGCTAATGTTAGCATTTAGGTAAAAGACTTTCTGACCTAAAATAGAGGATCATAGACCCGCTAGTGTGGCTATAGACTCCTATTATTATAATACCCTATTATTCACAGAGAGGTTCTACTTTGACATTTTACAATTGAACGATGTCAGTTTAAGGAATATAAGCAAAACTCTGACCGTCCTCATATCACACACAAAAAAACTAAAACAAACTTTTAGATGGATATATAAACTTCAACATGTACAATACATGTGAAGGGCTGGACAACATGTGAATTCTGTTGTTTCATATGCCTATAGACCAGAGGTTCCCAAACGTTTTCAGCTCCAGACCCTAAAAGAGAAATTTGGTGTCTACCTGGGATCTAACCCCCCCCCAAAAAATCAGTTGCCATAACATCTACATGTCTAAACTTCTTATTAAGAACACAATATACTGTTATTTTAAAATGTATATAAAATGTTTCCAGGGAGGGTTAAACCAAGGACAAGCCTCTCAGATGAGAGGCGAAACATCGTCAAGTATATTCAATCAAGTCCAGTTGCACTCGAATTATCCTTCCTTGGATAACTATGATCTGGATGACAGAATCTTCACAGATATATGGAAATGTATTTCCTTTTTGAAGTACATCACAGCAATAATAACAGTTGCTCTGTGTAAAGTTTCTAACCACCTCATAAACTTCCATTGAAATAGAGGACATACAAGGAGGAAGGCCATATACCATGTCAGCTGGAGTTAAGAATGTGGTCAACTACACTGCTCAAAATATTAAGGAAACACTTAAATCACACATCTGATCTCAAATAAAGAAACAGTTTGCAGTTCAAAATCTTTACTGTACATTATATAATTGAAAACAAAATCATGTAACAACGGGCAGTGGAAACCAAAATCACTAACCAAAAATTTTATTTAAATCACAGGCTGAGTCAACTTGCATGTTTTTTGTCATTGATGGGCCAGAGACTGGCATATTGTGAGGTACAGTGCAAGGTATACAACTAAAAGTAACTAAAAGATTACATTACTTTTATATTGTGGTACTTACATTACATTACTGATTACATCTTTAAACAAGAAATTAGTAATTGTACTGGATCACATTTCTAAAGTAACCCTCCCAACTCTGGTCACAGTGACATTTATTCATTTAGCTAATACATTTATCCAAAGCGACTTACAATTGCTATTGCTATCTAGAGCAACTAGGGGTTAAGTGTCTTGCTCAGGGACACGATGGTGGATGGGTCACAGTGGGGGATTGAACCTGGGTCTCTCACACCAAAGGCACAGACTTAACCATTGCGCCATCACCACACGATGTCTTGTCTGTCCTCCTCCATGCCTTTCTGCCACTCTGTGCGTCAATACATGAATTCCTTTTTGTTCTACCACAATACTGCACGTTTTGGTGGTATGACTTGTATTCAAGGAAGTGACAAGCTGATGTACAACATTGTTTTGTGAGAAATGGCGATGATGTTTCAGTTAATAGTTGCGATTCGGCCATAAGAGGGACTGGCTTATGCTTCCTACCTGGACAGATTGATATCACTGAAGTTTAACTGACTTGATGTTAATCTGTAATGATTTAGTGTTCCTTCATTTTTTGAGCAATGTAATAAAGTAGGTTACATCACAGTAATATTCAAATATGAGTGTAATAAGATCCTTCTTTAACAGGATCCGGGACCTCCCAGATTGGGACCCACACCCATTTGATTGGATCTGACACCTCATTTGTCACTATCAAAGTCTGCA
Organism: Lepomis gibbosus; assembly: GCA_029875015.1. Classification (NCBI taxonomy): domain Eukaryota; kingdom Metazoa; phylum Chordata; class Actinopteri; order Centrarchiformes; family Centrarchidae; genus Lepomis; species Lepomis gibbosus. The sequence goes on from JAPMOB010235643.1 coordinate 9,768, forward strand.
CCCACTATCTATTAATCCTCTGTATGCTGGGAAGCGGTTTAATGCTTTTTGGAGGTATAAAACGGTTGCCAGTTTATGGATAAACCATGCTAAAATTTTAGACAGTATTACCATTTTACCAAATTTTAATTATCATTAAAAACATGTTCAATTACAATGTTTTGAAAAGCTCATAAAAAATACTGTCCAGCATCAACTAAAGTTAGCAACAGTCTCCTAGAGGTAGGTGTGCATTTGGGGTATGCAATGTGGGTTTCATAATTTTATATTTATAAAAGTGCTGAGGGAAACTTGATGGAAGATTATTGCTTTATTACGGACGCAGGGTAAGTTAACTTTTAGCGCAGTGCATGATGTGGGGACTTTAGTGAGGTAACATGTCATGGTTTGTCTAACTTGCTAATGTCTTGTAAACTGAAGTTGCCAGGGTTACCTACTCTTGTAAAAACACTACATCTGAAATGCCTACTATATGTAATAAACCCTCAAAACTAAAGCAGTCAAAATCATTCTCCATTCTTCTACTTTTGACGTTCTTTACAAGCTTGATCACATGAAATCTACTCTTCTTTCATCTGACATTTGTCTACAGTGTCTTTGATACGGTTATCTCCCTGCATCTGCAATTCTTATCAGTGGTGTTGTTACACTGCTTTGTGCACTGGAGGCAGCCAGAAGGAAAGCCAGTGTTTTCTGAAGAGTTTCAAACCACGCTACCATACGGCTTGGAAACCTACCATCATTTTCATCTTGAAGATCACTGGATTCTGATATTACAACAGTTGGAGTTTGAACAAGCAGCTTGTTTTCCTTCTCTACCATCGTTTCTCATTCATTTATCATGCTTTCTACCTATAACACATACACTAAGAAGTGAAAGACAAACACAGATGTTAGTTTTAGGTTTTCACTGGAAGGACAAATACGCCTTCAAAAGAGGTGAAAGGTTTCAAAATGTGGAGCTTCATGTTTATCTGGGTTTCAATTTTTAAACAGTGAAGGAACTGCAACAATTTTTTGGTGAGAATGATACTAAACCAGGAAGGAATATGCTAAGCAAAGGTCTAACATTTGTCACTCTTAATATTTGCTTCAAATGTCTGATGTGAAAAACTGAGGGAGGAAAAAGCGTACAAAGTGCAAGAACTGCAACCAAGGTTAGAAACACACAAGAGTCTGTGGTGTAAGCTGCTTCAAAAACTGGCAGGGGAACAAGAACAAGAGCCCTGTTCAAGATGGAGGATGAATCAGACCCTCCATTCACCTCTGCAGGTTCCCAGTGAAATGTGTCTGATCACAGTCACAGGGAGTCCTGCACTGCCACACACAATATCTAAGTGTGTGTGTTAATGCATGTGTGCAGTGTGTCATCTTGTGCATTCTCTCTCACCAAAAGACGAGCCTCCAGGGAGACAACGATAAAAGGGCCCAATTAATCAAACATAACGCAGCTGCGGTGCAGGGGGAAGACTAAAGAGGAATTCTGGGAAGACCTACATACCCCCCCTGCAGCCACCACACACTCCACTGCTCTACCTAACATTATTTGACCCCCCCTGACCTCCAGGAACTCATTTCTCTGAACTGCTGCTGGCATGAGTTTACTATAATTGTACAAATGGGTTGAGCTCCAGTGCACAATTTAGCCAAGCCCAGGAAATTCCATGCACGGGTCTGAGCCCGCTTATTTCAACATTACACACACCCTCATCGCCCTCATATTCAGGTCAGGATCAATAGACTGATTGATTGAGTAAGGACAGGTAACTTGGCAGCAGGCAGGATATGGGTATGGGATTGAGTATGGAAGACACCGAGCCTCAAGAAACCAATCGATCTGACCTTTAAGGATCCACTTAAGACTAAGTGAGAAGCGTCTGGCAGTTAAAATAGGTTTACCTAATATCAAAGTAAGACATGCTTTGCTTTGTGCAAATAAATGCAAGAGTAAGTGGCTGACTGGAGAATTCCATACTTTTAAGGTGTATGCTACCATTAATCCAAGTGTTGTGTAATGGTTAGAATTCTAGATAACTGCACCACACAGTGACTTTTGACATTTTATTCTGACTCAATTATGCATTTCACAGGGGACAGCAAAGGGAGCATTTTTGACAATTGGAACCACAGTAGGCTCTGTTACAAAACAATACACACAGACATACATAATACACACATACATAATAGACACGCTTTGGGAGAGATGTCAACAACGCAACAGAGGAATACTAATTGGATAATCTACAGACTATCCTAATTACATAAGAACAAAAGATAATGAGATTTTTTTTCTATCTTTGAAAGGTATGCTGTACTTGTAATTGTTTCCTTCTGTTTTATTTGTCTTTTAACTGTAGTTCATTAAAAGCGCAAGAGAATGATAGGATAGAGAATGACAGCATCTCCATGGCTTACACAGGTAATTATTATCCCTGGAGACAGTTTGCCTGGAAGGATGTCAGCCTCTGCTGGAGTTAAGAGCTGATAAATCTATGGAGGGCAGGAAAATATATTTTAATTTTTTGACACACAACTTTCTTTAGCTTCCGGTGTTTCACAAGGGTAACATGCAATAATACAATTGTACATAACCTTTTAGCTAACCATATTAGGCAGACAAAAATTTCTTGTTGTCTCCTTAAAGCCATTAAAAAGTGCTGAGATAATTGTGCTGTTATTCATGGACAGGGTAATTAAAGAGGTGGTATTAAGCTTTTTGGCTTTTCCCTTCTGCTTTATTGAGTGATTTATTGATCTTTTTGTGCATGTAACAGGTTTGCAAAGTGAAAAAGCCCAAAGTCCAGCGCAAAGGGAGTTCCCATCTCCCACAGAAAGCTCTGCTCTGAATCGCTTGAAAACAGCTGGTTTGTAGTCCAGCCCTTCACTTCCTTTACTTGTGATGTCACAATGAAAACGCGTCACAAAGCTTGCCAAGCGGCTGGCG
>JAPMOB010235647.1:0-10199 GCA_029875015.1 Lepomis gibbosus
TCGATGAATATTAACTTGTGGGCGTTTCACGGACTATTTATGGGCAACTATGGGCGTGACATGAAGCCGCAAAAGCTGCGTTGCATTTAGAATTGATTGTGATTTATTAAGGGAAAACTGCGTAGGATGTGCGTGCGCATGGTTTTATAAATCCGAATATTTCTGTGCGTACGCACGTCCTATGTTTCATCCCTACGCCACTTCTGACACAAATCCTACGCAGTGTTTTATAAATGAGGCCCCTGCCCATCTCAAGACAACCCGACCCACTTCTGGGTTAAATCCCACCAATTTCCGGGACAGGCCCCGCCCAGTCCGAGTACGGATACAGATACAGATAATTCATATAGTTAACAGATACAGATAATGCTGTACTCGCTCATCCCTAATGCCTTTCTCTTGCAGGAACTGCTGACACACTTCAGCCACATGAGGTCTGGCATTGTCTTGCATTAGGAGGAACCCAGGGCCAACCGCACCGCAGATTGTATCTAATCTGTTTGTGTGATTATCTTGTGTCTGCAGTTGATGTTTGGCTGTATGTTACTTTTACAAATGTAGTGATGTAACTGTGTTTGTAGTTATGAGAAAGACATTTCAACATTAGTGTACATAAACAATGACGGCTAAAGGTCCCCAAGTATCTGTGTTTCTGGTATATAAGCTACCTATAATATTTGACATTGTTCATAGCTAAACCTACTGTGTGAAAACCTTTTACTGTAATTGGTGCTTTTATTCAAGGGTTTCTCATATATTCATTAATTTGTGGCGGCCAGCCACAATATCAACGCTGACGGCCACGGATTGATTTTCAGATTATTTAACTATTTAATATGGGTAAACCTGTAATTTATTGTAGAGCTGTGCGCAGCTTGCTCCCTCCCTCCCTCTCTCACAAACTGACAACGGAGCGCGAATAGCCCCTCCTCTTCGACCACACGATCTGAATCAAAACATGAGCATGCGTTGGAGGACAGATTGTTGATTGCTTATTCCCCCAGTGAAGATTCCAGAATCAATCCGGAGCTGAATGGTTAGTATAATGAACACTGTTGCACAACATAACTCTGAGCAGTTAAGCTGATGATACACATAGCAAATTTTAGAGCAACCATGCAGGGCAACTGCAAAAGCAGTCTCATTACTATTCATCTGACTTGTAGTTGTGACTTGTAGACATCAGCAAGCAACAAGCACAGAGGCACTAGATTTGATCCAGAGTGGCTAAAGATGCCTCAATTTAAGACTTGGCTGTACCTCACACAGCATGGTAAATTTAGTATCTGCATAATTTGTGCAATCATGAAACAATAATCAAAAAATATTTTTTATTATTACATTATTTTTATTTCATTTTTAATATTTTTTTCCTTTGATTGCTTGTTTTTAGTAATGATTTAATAGACTATGCAGACACCACAAGCCTGCGCCTAAAAAAGGATTTTTGTTGGTTGTAGGTTGGAACCGTTATATACAGAAAAGATTACTTGGAACGTCACATCACTACGGAGCATCACCAGGACAGCATCAGATGCCAGGCATCTCTTGCCTCTGGTAGGAATAGGAAGGAATAGTCTTTATTGTCACTGTGCACAATTACATAGCGAAATTGTAAAGGCTGAGCCGCAGCCATGTAAGGCGCTGCCACATGCTTTCCAGAAAGAAATTATGCAGACAGCAGCATAGGGTGTACATGACATAGTATAACATCATAATGCACAAGACAACACACAGTACATGTGGTCACACAAATTTTTGAGGTGACTTGTGAGGGGGAGAAATAAAAAGAAGGTTTTCCAAGGCAGTCAATACAAGGGGGGAGGGATGGGGATGGGGGTTGTATGGTGCAAGTAAGATAGTGAGTCTGTGTTTGTGAAGTATGAGGCGTCAGACTGTCTATGTTGTTGAAAAAGTTCAGTTCAATTCGGCCTTGTCCTTGAGGGGAGATAAGCCAGTGCGCAGGAGAAGATAGGAAGGCCAGCTGCAAGTTGTTCTCCTGCTCGGGTGAAGGGTGGGGGGTAATAAGACAATTTTAATCAAATTTTGGTTGATTCTGTAACATTTGTCCGGATCAATGTCCGTCAATCTCTCTCATCACCAGCGTCATATGTACATCAAGTTCATTCAGTGATTTCGACAGTCCTTCTAGTTTCATTGTCAGTCCGGCGGTTATTCCAAGGCCGATAATCATGCTCCGTACTTGTATAGCACCTTTCTAGTCTTTTCGACCAATCAAAGCGCTTTTACACTACTTCTGCATTCACCATTCACACACACATTCACTCACCGAGCCTAAGTGCTCAAACAGATACTAACATTCACACACTGGCAGAACAGCCAGGAACCTGAGCACAGTCCTTGGAGCATTGGCAGAGGAGGCAGAGGTGAAGACATCAGCCTGGAGGCTGATGTTTTGCCCCACCTTGCATGCCTGTCCAAAATCTTTCAAAAAGCACATGTCAACTTTCTACATATCAAGGAGCGGGTATGTTTTTAAAAAAAAACAAAAAACAGTTTGATTTGATATATTGAAATGAGGGTTGTTTGCAGGTCTACTAAACAGCAGTTACTCTTTTTTAAATGTAGGTTCCTGTCACAATTCACACTCTCAGGAGCAGATAAGAGGCTGGACAGACTCCACTGCCTGGATCAATCCTGTCTTGCCTTCACCAGGACCTCGATGATCGACAAGGACCTGGAGCCTTCAACATACAGCATGAGGAGGAGAGGAAAAGGAGAGGGCGAGATGTCCACAAAGTGCTGTGTGCCAGATTCCAGCGAGAGGTAAATGCCTATGTATAAAACAAATGAATTTTCCCTTTCCTCTTGAAAAAAAATGTTATTTGTACTCCTGAACAGACTCTATGGCCTGGCCCTTATTGACTGTAGTAAAGGTGTTAGTAGCCTCTTCCTCAAAAGATGTTGATGATCTGTTCATTGTAGGTCATCCACCCTTACTGGCCTGGAAACACACCTGGACAGGCAGTTCCATGATCTCGACATCCTTGGGGCCTTCAGTGTTTTGGGACCGCTTGCTAGAGCTACTTCTGAAGATGATATAATCAAGATCTCTCAGCTGCAGACTCTTGCCAGGAAATTTGCCCTCAGCATGAAAATGAGGTACTGCAGGAGTGGTTCTCGTTCAAGAATCATGTTCTCACTGTTCTCACTGTTCACTGTTCTCAATCGCATTCAAGGTGGGTGTATTAAAATTATTACTAAAGTCATGGTTCACAGCACCAACACAACACACTAATGCCATGATGGTAAACCAAATGTTTCAAGAACAAGGACTAGGAGGAGATCATGAGTCTGCTGGCAATTGAGTTTCATGAGTGGAGCAACCTCTACCCCTGCCTGAGCCTTCTTGCGGGCATTGCACTAGTTTTCCCAGTTTCCAGTGTGAACTGTGAACGTGATTTCTCAATGATGAACACAGTAAAAACATCCATTTGACAAGGACAACAAATACATTTTATTTGTATTAGTTCATTGCGTGGTAAATGATTTTTTTTGCTTTGTCCTTAGGTGAAAACAGACCTCCGAAACCAGCTTCAAGGAGAACACCTGGCTGCCTGCTTGAGGATCTGCATCAATGGACCCTGTCCTGAGGCCTTTCCATATGATAGGGCATTGGAATCTTTTTTCAGAAAAAAACGTAAAATAAAATGTTCAAAGGGTACAAAATTGGCAACAAGTAGTCTGTGAAGCGGTCAGAGAAAGTGTAGAAATGGCATAGCAATGTAGCAATAGAAGTGTCTTTAAGTTAGCTGACACTAAAGCTTATGATACACGGGGCAACTTTTTGAGCAATGTTGCTGGGCAGTCTTGCTAGTGGCAAGTCCGAATATGTTTTGAAGTGCTGGTGGCGGTGCGGGACAGGTGGCGTGGAGTGGTGGGGGAAGGGGATTGCCGTAGTAATCTTTACTGATTATCATTGACGGCAACGTTGCCCTGCATGATTACTCTAAAAGTTGCTCTGTGTATCATCAGCGTAAGTGTTGGCAAAGGAAATGTGTATATGTGTCAATAAAAATATGATATATTTAACCCTTTTGTTGTGCCTTAATTTGATTGCATTTTATGTGGAAATGCTAACTGCTCTATAAGAGAATAATGTCAGGTATTACAAACAAAAAGAAAAGGCATTATCCAGAACAGGGAAAAATATACTTTTTTGTATTTTCTCCACCTAAAGTTAAATGTTTTCTTACCCCTGATGTGAGCCGCTGCATCGTGCTGCTCTCCGCTCGTCACACTGTGCTCGTCCTCATCATATGAATCATATGAAACTGTCGTGGCTGTTCTCATCTCACACACACGCTGCCTGCAACAGGATTTTAATTGTCTTGACACTCAGGCAAAGAGACAATATTGTTGCTATACATGTATGCCAATAAAGCTGATTTGAATTTGACTGATCCTTCAGTGTGAGTTTCCTGATGGAAAGAGAGGCACCACTCAATCAGCTGACTGCCTCTCTTTGTTTTAGTTACAAAACAGAGACCTTTTGCTACGTTTTCGCCTCCCGTCCAGATTAAAACAGTGAATCAGAAGATTGATTGTTTGAAAATGCTGCTGACCAGGTGGGCAAAAACAGAGGACTTTATAAAACGATGACACACATTTGGCTTTCTGATTCGGTTTTATCATTCATGCAAAGCAGAAACACAATGCTACTGAGTTTTAGTTTCTGTATTTAAAATATTTTGTACTGTGTAAAACACTTGTACAGCAAGTTGCTGTACATGTTGCTGTATTTACTTTGCGTCAACCTCTTTTAGGCTCCTATTTTATTTTCAGTAACAGTTCCACCTTGTTGATGGTCAATGCACAAAAAAACTGTTCTTTGTCTGTATTACTTTCTTCTTTTGCCAAATCATCTGCAACTGCGGAATAGAACTGCTTCATGTTTACACTGGCATGCACATGCCCAGTGTAGGCTATCTGAACAGTCACCAGATACGTGTTTTCAGTCATTTTACTATCGACAGAGATCTACTCTGATACACAGCGACAATGCTGCTGTGGACGAAGTAGATCGAATTCGTTATAAAACAGTTTTAAAAACGTAGTAGTGTGGCTGTAGCCTCACATTATCCCACTCTTCTCTACTCCTCTAATGCCAACCCTCCCACGACTCCAGTTTAACTGTTTCCCTGTAAGTATCACGTATTTTTAACTTTAATAAAATAAAATAAAATAAAAACCTGCTGGCTATATTTAAAGTGTGCTACTTTCTCCTCTGGTAAAGCTCATGGTCTATGTAAAGATGTAGACTGTGCCTCTAGCACAATGATTAAAAATGAAAGCAATACACTGAAATGATGTAAGGCCTATAGCGGTAAACCATATGAAATTATAATGAATATAGTAATTATAGGTAGTATTAATATATACTAACAGTATAATGTGGAATTAACATTGTACTTGTATTTATTTAGATTTTCAAATCTTTCTCTCCTTCTCTCTGTGCCCCCCCCAAAAGCCCACAGAACCTGCCTGAGCTTTCCAGGACAAAAAGCACTTTTCACAGTGTTTTTGATTGAAGTAAATTTATAAAGATGCTGTAAATACTGTTTTTGTTAAGTTATAAGATGTCCACAGTAACCAGGCAAAGGCTGCTATGGCCTAGTCTCTAAGACAGAGGGAGTGGAATTTGTTGCACATGTTTCCTGGCAATAAAAAAAACAGTTGTCATTTCATGATACTTTATCATCTGTTAATTTTAACAATTAAATCATTGTTTTTAGTACTAATTAAATAAATATATAGTATACTGTATAATCCTACATAATAGATAAAATGCTTCAGATAGACCCAGTGATCAGTATCAGCCTATACTACTTTCAGCAATCTGTGATCGGGCCAAAAAATCATTATGTATTGTGTAGGCTACCACCCGGAGTTGATCTCTTTCCATATCACAAAGGTGTGGTGAGCGGACACTTTGAGGATGTTGTGGAATATGACCAGGGGCCAGCGTGCGGTCATCCTCCTTCAGCTGTACGTGGCATTCACCTTGTCAAGGTTGTTGACGCCTCCTTTGGTAGTGCTGTGGGGGAGGATGAGGGACAGCTTGTGGCGTGGTCATCAGCAACACATTCCTGTTTTTCTTGGGCACTTATGAGACTAGAACAGTGGTCCCCGCGAAGGCGAACTTTGAGGAGAAGACCACTCTATGGTGAGCAGCGCGGGCGGAAGCTTGGGGTTGTCTTTCCTGATGGTTCCAAGCATGGTAATATATTAACCCAAATAGATACAATGAAATCAATAATTTATAGAATGGCCAAATGATCTGCACGACTGACCAGTGAAAATGTGATTCCAAGGAAACAATCATACTTATGATTTAATCTTAGGTTAGAGGCAGAAAAATTACATGTAATTAATTTTGACGCTACAGATTTATCTTTAACTTCTTCTGCAACAAACCCGTTTCCCTCCAGTGTTAATCTTGCACTAAAAAGGTCCACGCCAATATCAAGTATAGAAAGTTAGCTTATTTGGATATTGAAAAGTATTTATGGTCAGAGTCAGGGTGGGGGCTTGTCACGATGTGCGGCTTGCTTATCGTCTCCCAAAATGGTTACTGGACTAAGTGGAAATGAGCTCTTTGAACGTCACTGAAGTTGTTGTGAATATAGCTGAGGTAGGTGTAACCGGCTGCCCCTGAGTGCGTACTGCACGGTCCTGACTCGAACCGCCGACCTCGGGTACGGGAGGCGGACACGCTGACGAGGAGGCTAAAACCCATGGGCACTAGCGGTGGTCGCCAGTGCGTCTCTTAAGATGTCGGGGAGTGAGGTTTACTCACTGCACAGCCTCGCTGGCTTCCGTCACATAGGCACAGGAAGACCAGTGGCTGAGCATTTTGATGGTATGGTGGTATGACAGAAATGTCGGAGAGGCTTGCATGCGGGGTAGGATCGTAGATGGATGAGGCGGTGGTGAATTCTGAGCATCTTAAGAAACCAAAGAATACGAGGAGGAACATGGCTTCGAGGGTCGAATTGATGTGGGGAGACAGGTATCCTGTACGGAGTGTATGGATGCAACGGGCAAGGAGGTCTGAGGTTCCGTTTTCTGGAGGCCTTTGATTAGCATGTTGAAGTGAGGGTGAGAGATGGATGGAGTCGGTGCTCCAGAAAGGAGTTTGACGGAGAAGTTTATCCCGCTGAGGTATACGTGGATGTGGATGTTCTTATCTGGAGGGCCGAGTGAGCGTAGGTGATGAAGCTGGTTACGAATGTTTTGTTGATGGAAGGAAATGGCAGGTCGAATGAGGTATGGAATGTTCTGAATGTACACCACCCCAAATAGTATGATGAGAGAGTCTTGGGAGCTAGACTGCTGATGATTGATTGTTGTGATGCAGAGACCAGGTGGAGAAGCTGGGGATTCACAGGAAGATTGTGACTGAAAACTGAAGGACCGTTGTTGGCTGGGGGTCCGAGTCTGGTGCCAAGGATTTGAATTTCTGAAAAGAGAATTGGGAGAAGGAGTCAGCGATGGTGTTTCGAAGACTGGAAAGCGCCGAAGACTATCGGGTACAGTTCATAAAGGGCGGAGGAGGGGGAGAGTGAGGATAGATGTATCGGATCGGGACTCCGTTTCGGTAGGTACTCAAAATTAAATGACTCGGACTTGAGGGCAAAAAAACCTGATCGGGACATCCCTAATTTTAATTGTTGTTGTATAGTTTCAGGTAACTTACCCCGAGTGTAAGCTGATAACAACCGTAGACAGGTAACAACCAACACAGTCACAGGCTACCAACCACCAACCAGACAGCCCCTGCAAGTTTAGTCAAGACGTTACCTCTGCTAGTGCATATAGCAGTAGCTCTTTAGCCTGAGTTAACTTGGTCATGTCAAACTAGGCAGGTGTGGTTTTCAAGCTCCTCAGGAACCTATGGGTGACGTCACAGACACAACGATTTCACACTGTGGGCGTGTCTGTTCTGCTATTTAGTTTCAGTCAGTCATGTTATTTGCAGTCTGTTTAGTATCTCATATCTCATAGTTCTTTTGGGTTCTGTCCTGTGTCCAGTATCTGTTATATAATCTGTTGTGTTTGGGTTCACTGATGTCCGTCTCTGTCTTCTTGGAGTCTAGTCTGTTCCCAGTCCTGTGCCTTAGTTCATGTCGTAGTATTTGCTTCTAGTTCTTTCTCTGCATCATTTGGGTTTAGTCTGCTCGGTACTCTGTGTCCTAGTTCTGTGTTCTCGCTTAGGTTTTGTCTGTTATGATCCCTGTGTTATAGTTGGTCAGTGTTTGTCTGTTTACATGGGTTTCTGTTATTGTCTGAAGTTAGGTCCTTGTCTGGGATTTTGTTACATGTGCTCTGTATGTGTTGGTTATTTATTCTGCCCCATGTCTGCTTGTCAAGTGTTCCGTCTGTTTCCCCAGTTATAACTCTGCCTGCCTGCCTCTTTGTTCCCCTTTGCCTGTGCCTGCCTCTCTCTGTTTTCCCTGCTGTCTCTCTGCCTGCCTCGTTACCTTGATCCATGTCACCTGTGTTGCTCCCACCCTGCTCGTTAGTCCCTGTGTATATATACCTGGTAATGATGGGTTCACCATTTATAAATGCAGTATTATAAAAAGAATCCCTAGACAATGGGATGAGATCTTATATATGCATTGTGATGACTTATGAATCTGATTTATTCTGTACTAAATGTGCTGAGGATAACCCTTCACTAGATGTTCATGGTGAGCCAGTCCCAGAGACGATGCACCCTGTATGAGATTGGACCACTGCTTCGGATCTCATTCAACAGGACAGACACAACAGATTACAGGATACTGGCAGATAAGAATGATCTATCATAAAAAATAAAATTTTTTATGAAAGAGCTCTTCTTATTTTGGGTATTGTTTTAAATGTGGTTGGTTCACTATCTGCTAGTTAGCAGAAGTGATACACTAGTGTTAAATATTGAAAAGCTACCATTCATATTCATTAGCATTCAGAAACTATGCTACAGGGCTTTCCACAGTGCATTGAACTTAAGACGCTAAGGGGCTCCCCAGTCCGTATAAAGTGACACCACGGGGTCTTGACCATTGGTCCATATGTTACAACTTGGGAGTTGTAACATATGGACCAATGGTTCATTTTATATCAACAGTACAGTTTATGCAGCAATAGTCTCACTTGTTGATGTGTGTGTTTTTTTTTTTTTATGAACGAACAACTGAAAGGCATTTTGTAATAAATATGTTCTGTATCACTCTGTTCATTTCCTTTTTCTTTTTAGAAGATAACTGATAGAAGGTAACTGATACTTTTGTGTAACATCATCATTTGTAAATGCTTTGTAAGGGACATATAGTCCTCACTTTAGATGAGCTCACACAAAGTACTTGACTAACAACTAGTAAATGCTTTGTAACTATCTGAATTAATCATGAAATACTGTATTAAGAAATGTTTAAAGCTTCAGTGTGTAATGCTTCTGAGGACCTATCGACAGAAATGCAATATAAATCCATAACTATGTTTTCATTGGTGTGTAAAGACGTTACTTAATAAACAATAATGTTTTTATTACCTTTGAATGAATCATTTATATCTACATATGATGGTCCCATCATTTCTATTTACCATTTCTTACAATAGATTCTGTATTAATCTATATTGTCTGCTATGTAGCAGAAGGGAGTTACAAAACACAATATCACTGTATAACTTGTTATATTGTGACAATACACCTATCTACCTACCTTCCATGGACATCGCCACATTGCATCGTCAAGTTTCTACTGTAGTTGAAAACAAACAGTGCTACAGAGTGTGTTTCGTCATGTCAAGTCACCATAAAATATGGTTTTACTGAAGAATTAAGTAAATATAATTTCTTAAGAAATATACCTAAAAAAAAAACTTAATTTCTTGACTGGCTACTCTCTTCTATCTCAGAAGAGACATCTTTTGTGATGTGTCAGACACTGTTACTGTACTATACTCTTTGAAAGGGTACGGGGCAGTGGTAGACTACAGTTGGTTGCAATTCACAACCCTCACAGTGTCTAGATGCCACTAAATCTTATACACTGAACCTTTAATGAACATCTGTTGAGCAAATAATGTTAATCTTGAGATTTGTTGAGACCACAGACACACACACACACACACACACACACACACACACACACACACACACACACACACACACACACACACACACACAC
>JAPMOB010235649.1:0-10531 GCA_029875015.1 Lepomis gibbosus
CCCCCGCTCTCCAATGGAAAGGGGCTAAGAGGGACAAGGTGGAGCCCAGCAGGAGGGAGCGGGGACACAGGAGGAGGAGAAGGAAGGAAGAAGGGGGTGTTTAAAAGCTGGCCCAGCTCCTACCAAGACTCAAGCCCCCCCGCCCCTCACATTAAACCTCACCCTCCATTAGGTCGTTTTGTACGACAGGCTTGTAATCGATAGAGCCTTATAACTGAACAGGAGGAGCAACTAGGGGTGGGGCTTGATGGCATTAGGGTGATAGTGGGGGCAGTGGGCGTCATGGGTGTCAAGGAAAGAGTAGGACCAGAGGGATAAAGAGAGAGATTAGGATAAGGTTGATGGACAGGGAGAAAGAGGCAATGAATGAATAAGTAAATGAATGAAGTGGAATGAAGGGAAATTAAGCCATGAGCTTTGCCTTCTCCCTCCCTCTTAGGCTCTTTCTTCTGCTAAATTGGGTTTCAAGACAAATATAATCCTAACATGAGAAAAAAAATTGAAAATCAAAATTGGGCTTGCAGATAAAAATCAACAGAAAAAACCCCGGCTAATAACGATCTAGTACCAAATTTCACTTTGTGTTTTTTCACCGGCTTTCCTCTTCAGTTTGTTTGGAGAGGGAAATGACTTAATGTGTGTTACTGTATGAGATCTTAAGTGGTGTTATCACATGTGGAGATACGATCTGAAGGGGGAGAGCAAGCACAAGGGGCTGTTTTCACAGCATATTGCACATTTCCAAGTCAAAACTGACCCGGTGTGTCACCTCAGTTAACAGTTATCAATTGTTCTGTGGGGCTTTCATTGTGTCCGGTTGCGGGGCAAACTGCGTCTCCCTTCATGTTAAACACGTGCACATTTTGACCACAGTTCAGGAGGCGAGTGGAGCAGCTTGACCGCAATTTAAAACGCCATCACTTCACTGGGGCCTTTTGTGCAATCTCTTCTGCGCGCTTGAATATACATAAAAAGGCTGTTTCAAGGGCCATACAATAAATTGATGAATGGAGTATTTTTTCTCTCTCTTCGTCAATCTCTCAATCTCTCTCTCGCTGTATGAAGTGAGGGGCCCGTCTTGTATATCATTATTCCTTCCACCCATTCTTCTGCTAGTTTAGGGCTCTTACATGTGAAGCATATGCCTATTGAAAGGGTGGCACCACGCAAGGCAGGCACAGATGGAGTCACCCTCCCCGTCAATGGGCGGACAATGGAAAATGGAAATCGAAGTTAAAGGGGTGCATCCAGCCCCATTTAGCCCACACAAAAGGGGCTTGTAGGAGGCAGGCCATGCGGGGCTAAGGGAGGAGAGGGTGGGGAGCGACGGGGTGGAGGAACATGTCCCGGGCCACTAGAGTCCATCCTCAGCTGGCCTCTCCATCACTGAGGTGATAGAGACATGCTGACACTGTGCTAGACACCCCAGCCTGGTTACTTTTAACTCCCTGTCACGCTGGCTGATGAACTGCGCCGAGTGATAATTGAATTCTTGTATTTGTTTTTAATAGCTGGGCTCAAAGCGCAAATTATCACCTAAAATTGTGACTAACACTTTACAATGTTAAATAAAAAATGTAGCAAAAAGTGTCTCAGCTGGCCTTTCTCCATGTCCTTAAGCACAGAGAAATGCTGACGTGGCGCTCCAAAGCCAGGGATGGACCTATGGCAGAACGCAGCTTGAATGCATATAAACTTTTACATTTACAGTAAATGGTTGGCTTTACAAGAAGAGAGAGCAGAGTGGTACAGTTGACAGAATCCTGTCTTAGGTTTTAACAGCAGCTGCATCTATCCATTTAATCTCAGATAAGGTGCCCGTGATGATGCTGATTTATTGTCCCTTTGTATTGTGGGATTGTTATTGCTGCACTAAACGTGGATGAAATGATGGTTTGTTCATAATAGCACATCATTATTTCACATCCCTCTGTCAAAGATAATCAACACCATGTATTGAAAATGCCAGTGCCAGTGTTTTTATTGGTGCTGTGTTAAACCATCACAGATGTCCCTGTTTGTTTATCTTCTAGTATCATACACAATATCCATGACGACCTAATAGTAAATAAAATCGAGTTAATAGAGGAAGTAAAATAAACCGGAGGAGGAAGTGGTGAGCTGTCCATCCTGTTGCTGTGTTGGGTGCTTGCTTTGAACACAGCTCTGATGTGACCTATAAAACAGTGTGTGCTGTTTTTAAGAGACAGTGATTTCACTCTCATTAAAGGGAACTACACTCTACTGTACACAAGTGTACAGTACAACACCTCTGTGTTAATTTGTACAGTTACTGTATCCTCTCTTGGCATGGGTGCTCATTTTCCATAAAAGATGCAGGTGAATCTGTCACCTGAGTTATTTTATTATTTAACCATATTATTATATATTAGTTATTCATCTTTAATTTTCTAAGCTTGAATTGCACACTAAGGGCATCAACAGAGCCACTGTTGATCTATGGTGGCCAATAGTGAGAAAATGACCAAATGATGATTTGTTCTCACATCCATCTGTAGGTGAGCTTGCAATAAAAAAATACAAATTTATGTACAATGCTTCTCACTGACACTGTTTACAGACCACAGTTTAATGAATACTGCACGGAAAATGTTGAATTGTTAAGCAAATAATCCATATTTGAAAAATGAGGTACCAGTTTGATAATCAAGATTTCACAAACACTGTATAATCAAAAAATATCCATGTTTTAACAGCTTCACTAATGACCTCTGTAACAATTCAGTCAGTTAGCAGATATTTTGGTGTGTAGTTTTCTCATATTCTCATTTGATTATCGAAATCTTCATTTATTGTGTCTAAATGACAATAATCCTTCATTTGATCTTTTGGTCTCATGCACTGCTGCTGACAGTGGGGTGTTGCCGTCTGCGGAGGCTGAAAGATGGCAGGCTGTAATGAACCTTGGTCTGACCTTTGACCTTCTACCCCTGACAACATCACCAGCTGAGGGGCTGCCACAGCGGGTCTGCTTGTGTGGTATGGCACACACACACATCCAAACTGCCCTCCCCCAGTTTGCAACACAGAGGAATCAGACTTTTTTTTTGTTTTAATTAACGCAAACAAAATACTGCTGCAAAAGATGACCCATTTCACTGTTAAGATAAAGTAATACCTCCCTCAAACTTTCCTTGGGTTTCTCTCCAAATACTACATCAGATTTGACGACTGCTTTGCCCAGCTCTCATGGTTTTATCTGTAAGCTGGTTGTAAAATCCCGCAGTACTGTTATTTCTCCAGCTAGAGCTAAGAATTCACCTCAGACGCACTTCTGTTTTCTGTCTGTAGTGTGGAGTATGTGCCCGTCCATGGGGCACGACATGCTTGCCGATGCGTAATACCCTCTGACATAATTGTGCTGTCAATCCACAATATCTCTAAATGCATGAATAACTCATGACTGCTAGTGTGATGTCTGCCGTCTATGCCTCAAATGAGATTTTTTTTCCCACTGTATGTTTCTTTTGTATCTTATTTTATCTAATTTGCAAATTCATCTATCCACGTTAAAAAAAACAGGACTTGACTCTGGCCAATCCCCTACTGTAATATTATATTGTGCTTTAAATAAAATGCAAAATGTGTACATGCTGTATAGGAATTGCAGTCTGACAAGTGTATCACCGTTGAAAAATAATTCTAATTTAATCTGAAATATTAAGGTACGGCATACTGTATCTCAGTTGTCAAAAGTGGGACTTTTTGGTCTGCAAGTATTAGTGTGCAGTAATATGTGCAAGTGTGCAATACATTTTGTGATCATTATGAGATACCTAGCTATATCTTGCAACACCACAATCTTGCCATGATGCTACTTTTCTCCCCTCATTATTCTTCAGTGTCTCTCAGGCTGTTCAGACTCTCTCTGTTGTGAACATCAGCACAATGTACAAATGAGGCCACGTGTTCACTTTACAGCCCAGCTGAGGTAAAGCTTCCTAAACAAGAACCCAGCCGTACTACTTCCCTCAGCCGGCCTTTACTTTCCCACAGAACATGCATCCAATTATAGTAAGGAAGCTCTCTGAAGCAGACTGACCACAGAGCATCCAGAAAGACCTTATAATTGTATGTTAGGCATGTATCTGTGAGTGCACTTGTGTCTTCCACATCATTGATCTCCACAGACATTTCCGGGGAACAAATAAACCACTAGACTTTACCCTGAATGGACAGCATGAAGAATCAGCTTTGGCTGTTAAACGGTCAGCATGCGATTAGTTTAATAGCCTGACAATGATGGCTCCAGTGCCTGGTATAAATTTCCAAACATAACGAGACATTGCTTCTTATTACGATGGGCCTCATTTATTTAGTTAAAGCTACAGATGCAGCCACAAATACAAGCCACACATTTCTCTTGCTTTTTGCACAGCTTGATTGTCTGTATGGTATTATTTCAACATTTTAGATTTGATCCTCTTCACATGTCAAAGAGAATTGTCTGGCATTATTTTGGGGACAACATGGAGGCATCCTTTAGGATTATAAAAGTATTTTTTTATTTTGTGTGTTATCCTTGGGATTCACATCTGTCCTGCATTCATATGACAATTACTGTAAAATAAGCAACTTTTTGCCCCAAAGTGGTCGAGTCCAATAAATGCATTTATTATTACATATTAGCTTTTTAGAAAAAATACAACATTAAATTTCAGTTGGAAAAGTTTACGACTTATTGCCAAACCAGATCATTTACTGACGGATTTTTTTATATCAGGGAAAACAAGTCATTTGTCATCACATTCTGAGTATGTAAAACACACATACAATACAGAAACACCTTAGAACAGGCATAGCCACAAGCTCCTGATGTGCCAAAACTATTCATGCCAAACCTCTGCAATAATTGACTAATTGATCCAGCTTGTAGTGGGTCCAGCCCGCCTCCTCTCAATGACTGTCCAATCAATCCAGGCTCTCGTCTAAAATGGCATGTCCCATAACAAATTACAGCTAATGAAATAACCATCAGAATGTCATTACACGGGCGGGTCCACTACATTATTACCCAGCATGGCTATGTGTGTGTGTGTGTGTGTGTGTGAAAAAGAGAGAGAGGTTATGACTGTTCATAAATGTGGTCATGCTGTTATTATCCCCATTGTTATTAAGCACCTGAGTCGCACTGTGTGACCGACAGACCTGATGAAGGATCTCTGTCATTTGCCCTCACTTTCCTTTGTGATCTGAAATCCCTAGTTGTGGATCAAGGACTACATATTTATTTAATAAAAAGGTGGTAATAAACTATTTTTAGTATAAAACATGTTTATTTTCATGCACTTTTGAGGCCTTGAAAGACAGCATGATATGTACCAAAAACTTGGATCCTTGTCTCCTGGAACTCAGACTCACTTAGTTTGTTCCCATTACCAGACCCTTTGTTTGCACCAAAAATCTCATTTAGCTTGCTTGGTCTCATGTACAGTCGATGTCCCTCCGACAAGAGACCACCGTGGCAGCCCGCGCTCTCCACATGAGTCCAGCCATTCTACTTCCATTCTGCAGCCAAATCTATTGCTTCTCTCCCATTGCCTTCCTCTTCCGTCTCCTCCTCCACTACCTCTTCTACCATTCCAGAGCTGACGGCAGATGGTGTTTTAATAAAGTCCAGTAGGAATAGGACTGTGAGTAAACAATGCAGCACATGCCAACTCAGTAATTGCTGGGCACTATTACAACCCCTGTGTCTGGCAAGGGAGGGAAGGATGAGAGGCAGAGAGGATAAAAAAAAGAGAGGACGAGACACACACACACACAGTGAGAGGACATATCAGGAATGAGAAAATAGGCGAGCGAAAGAAAACCAGAAAAGGAAAAAGCAAGAGATGGAGAGGAAAGAGGGGCTATGGAAGGGGCGGGCAGCATACACACATATACACCTAGCAGCTGGAGCCAGAAAAGCGCAGCTGGTGAAGGTGCAGGGAGGCCACAGGGAGGAGGGGGCTGAGCAGAGATGGGATGGGCTGGTCGAGACTTTGCTTTGCTGGGCTGGGCTGGTCTAGGCCAGCGGGTGCAGTCCTGGGCCTACAGCCTCCAGGCTATGGGCTCCAAGCCCAGTGTCTGAGTCCCAGGCCCTGCTCTGTGGTCTCCATTGCTGACACAAGGCCAATGCAGTCCCCTGTCAAACCCCCAGTCAGTGGTCAGACACATACTGGAGGAGGTGGACTCAAGCAAGACCAAAGTTAAAGTTCCTGTTTCATGCAACTCGAATGTCTTTCCTCACTGTAAACCAGTAAACATGAAAATTATGACTGCAATAATACTTAAAATTGTGAGCTCACACTGAAAACCCCAGCTAAACTCAAACATTGCTTTATATTAATATCTTATCCTGTTTTCACACATCTTAATCTAAGCAGACCGTTCAAAAGCAACACACAAGGCAGATGTCAGACAAATACATGCATATATGTTCAAGGTAGTATACGGTGCAGAAAACACAAATCCCTAAACATGCACACCTTGCCATTTGATCTGTTTTTCATTGAGCCTTCATCACATAAGAGCAAGGTCCTTACAAGTCTACAGAGATTTCCCATGATGCACCATTACACCTATCGCCTCCAGGGGTGTCAATCAGAAACCATCTCTCCACAAGTCTGACAGCTCTGCTACCTTACGTCACACACCTGTTTGGCTCAGGTATTCTGAAAGAAAGAAATGTGAAGCGATAGATAACAGAGAAATACAAGCAGACGCACAACACGTGTACGCTGTTTGAACATCTAAAACCCAGTAATTCATCTCCAAGTGTTTGAATGTTCAGATATTCTCAAGATGCTTTAACAAGAAGAAGCTTCCCCCGAACCCAAAAGGTAGAATGAGGTTATACGGCAATAATATTTCACTTGTACCTGTGTAAAAGTTGATGAAGCACCTCCCACAGCTATATAGTTATTCGCTTTCATCAAAGACAATTAAGGAAAATTACTTTTATTTTAAAGCAGAGGTTAAATGACCAGTCTCCTTAACCTTGAAGTTCACCGTCCACATTAATATTGAATGATTCCTAACCTTCTGTTCTAATGCTAATTGAAGCAGAGGGGGGATATTACATATTTGTAATTAGGGGCTGTTGGATAGGGCTTACGCTCTGAGCCTCATTAGCTTAATCACGAGGACTCTATCAATTATGCAGGTGGAGGTATGGTGGTGATTTGAGAAACATTCTGCTCTTTAGAAAACTTTCCCTCCCCTGGAGTAATTATATTGACGAATTCCTGTTGGACCTTGCCATTAATTCCAATCCCATTGAGGGCACTTGCTTTCCTGTGCATAGGAATATACGTGAATAAAAGAGACTGTGGACGAGTTTGACACCATCATTGCTGTGTCTTCTATTGATGGATAATCTCCGGCAAGGCCAAGTTATATGAAGCTAATCCATATGGAAGCTAAGACAAACACAGTGCCTGAGGACATCACCCAAATACAACATCAAACGGCCTCCTGACAGGTTTGCTGATGAGCACAAACAAGGCTTCGTGTCGAAACTTCTCGCCTATGACATCTTGAACTTCTGTCCAACCAAGTCTTCTCACATACTTTCAGGCCTTGAGAATTTGCCTTTTCCCCTCAAGGCACAGAGGCAGAGAGACAGAAAGCGTGAAAGGCAGAGAACTCGGCAGCTCAGAAAGAGTGAAATATGAGCTACAGCTCCTCACTCACTCCTGCAACAAGAAGTCTATACCGTAAGGACAGTCCCCATGGGCCGTCCATATTTATTTGGGCATAAAGTGGTCATACACAACCACACAGCACTCCTATCCTGCACTCCAAACTTCTGTCAGGCCTTACCTCAGACATCTTCCTTACATCCAGTTTGCCAGCAGGTTTGGGTTCACACCATTAATCTTGAGCGAGAAAGCGGGAGAGGAGATGGCGGAGGTGAATTCGTGGGAGGTGGAAGAGGTGGGAAAGTGGGTCAGAGGACTCAGACCGAAGCGAAGGCAGCTGCCCCTTCAGCACCTCGGTCTTCCTCCAGAATCCTGCACATCGCCATCGCATCTTCTCTGAGGAGTAGAGGTGACAGTTGGTGAGGGACCTCCGAGAGGCTTGCAGATTGGCTCTGGCATAACTGTACCAGGTCCTGTATGCAAAAATGTCCAAGAATAACGCTGCTGCTTTGGAGAGCTTCCTTTGGGCAGGTGATGGGAACTTAATAGGCTGAAAAGATCTCAGACATGGACTGCTATTCTAAGATATGTCATGCTTACTTACTGACATACTTGGGCCTTTTTATTCCCCACTGACATGACTGACTGCGTGTTTCCTCTCCTCTGGACCTTCTGACATTTGACTTACCTCCTTATAGCCCCTGTGCACAAGGTCTGAATTTTGAAAAGAATTAAACATATAATGACATTTACCCAACTTAAAAACCTGTGCAAATACTGTCACAACTCCATCATTGCTACCTGCATCTTATGGGTACCTATTATTTATTACTTTAGTGTTTTTTTGCATGGACATGTGTACATGTATTCTCAATACAGTTGATAATTAATTAATTAATATTATTATAATCAATTAATTATCATTAATAATCATTTTAATGCTTACATGAGTGAAGAGTGAAGGGGTTTAAATGCCACTGCAAGAGTTCTTCTTTCACAAGAACATAATTAAAATACCCTACTGATACTACACTTCCTCTCAATCTCCAAATGAACTCAAATAACACTCTATCTTTCACCACAGAAAAGTGGTGTTTCCACGTCAAGGGGGATGGAAAATATATAGCCATAAATGTATTAAAATATTGCTTTTACACCCCATCTATCATAGTGCAATTTCATGGGTTGCCTTTTTAAAAATTAATTTCATTCTTTGACCTGTTACGAGTGGAAGCGCTAACATGGCTAGGCTTTGAGTTAAATTGCGCTTGTGACTTCATGGATCACATTTTCAATTACCTCCGAACACTGCGTGGTGTGTGTGTGTGTGTGTGTGTGTGAGAGAGAGAGAGAGAGAGAGAGAGAGAGAGAGGATTTATTTACTGGGGCAAGTGGTATGGAAAAGTGAGATTTAATGAGCTATGTTCAACAGCAAGAAGTTAATGGAGTACAAGCGGAAGTCTCCAACAGACAATGACTGGTTGTCGATTGACTGCACACTGTCTGCTGTGGCAAATCCGAAGTGAATTAAGTCTTAACACAAGAATAAAAAAAGAATGAAAAGCACTTCCAAAACTTTGCTTACAGCTGAAGTGCGGGACTTTAAAATAAATAAATGTTGGGTACATTCAAGTCTTTGCCAAACAAGTAAATACAGCACTGATTAAGCCAACTGCCAGGTAAAAACATATTTATTCATTCATATGCTGAATGGCTAACCTGCTCTGAAACGTTTATGTTTACGGGTGTTAACCAATGAAGTCTCTTGGAAAATGGCGTCACCATCCGTAGAAGATCCCGCAGACTTTTTAACTTTTAATGTATGGTGTGGGTGATGTGGAGATGCTTTTGTGTACCGATATCATCGTACAGCAGAGACTGATTGAAGCACTAAAGCCTTGTACATGTTGTACTTTAAGATATGAAAGTAACGTTAGTGTTTTGAAATATGTTTTTACATTTATTTATTTGTTCCAAAGTCCATTTTGGACAGCCTGTCACAGCTGTTACACTAAATGGTTTAATTTTTCTTTTTATTTAATGCTAAATATTTTAAGCATGTATTTCGGTATTGAAATTAAGTTTAATATTAATTTGTTTATTGAGACCGCATCTTTTGCTACTTGGGTGCAGGTAATTTGAGTTTTCATTTTATTGCCTTATGAAGTAAATTAAGAAACATTTTTCAGTCTGTTAAATCAATTTATATGATTTTTGAAGTGACAAGAAGTTCGTAAAATGAGTTAGAACAACAGTCATTCAGTGCCTGCAACTTTTAATGTGAAAATGCTAACAAAACTGCTGCTGATAAAATATTTAGGCTGATATTGTCACACGTGCCATAAGAACATATCTAAGCAACACATTCATTGAATGGAATACTCAAATGTACTTATTGTCAGATCTACCCATGCCCTAATGATGGGGGGCAATGATATTATAAGCCTGTTAAGTTACACAACCACACCGTCTGCAATTTTCTGTCTTTTGTGCATTTGGCATCTGCAGCTGTGCTGCTTTTAGCATAGATTGTGTGTTCTTTTTATTAGTCTAACATTATAGTTCTCTTTTCAATTGTAAAATATGATGCTCTGCTGCCAGTAGACCATGTTAGCGATTGGTCTTATAGTGCAAACTCTGCCCCTTTAATGTAAGTGATGGTGATGCCTGGTCAACACTAGACAGCTTAACCAGTTTTTAATATTTCAATCTTAAGGATCCACAGTCAAGTTACAGGATCACACCCTTGGCGTTTATACAAAACAATTTCAGAGTTGCAGTTCCTGGGACTTAAGATCTCACAGAAGCACATGTGAACAAACCTAACTTCAGATATAAACAAACATGGAGGCAGATTGTTGTTATCAGCTAGTTGCACTTGTGCT
>JAPMOB010235653.1:0-43852 GCA_029875015.1 Lepomis gibbosus
TTGTAAGTGTGCTCGCTTTTTGTTTGTTATTAAAACCCTTTTGAACTGTACCTACCTGTTCCCGTGTCCGCATTTGGGTCTACAAACAATCTCCACACACCCACCGTAACAACTATGACTTCATCGTCGATTTGCCATAACAGAGTAGGTTTATATTAAATGTTTGCTTCTGTAATAATATAACATGAACATAATAATAATTCAAATACAAATTATTAAAAATGAAAATGAAAGAATTGCCAAGTTGAACTAATATGACCTTGTTTTTTTTTTATTGAATTTCATTTCATATGGTTCACGCAGAGAAAACTTGAGTTGGCCCAGTGTGCACCTCACATGTCTTTGTCATCTTGGAAATTAGTATTGCGAGGAGATACAGTATATCAACAGAAACTAGTTTTTTGAGTTTGGCCAATAGGGCGCTGACATTTTGAGTTTTTGCAAAAGAAGGTTGAGCTAATGGCCGTGTGCGGAGCTAGCTAGCATACTTAGTTAGGTGCATCTGCAATTCACGTTGACTGTCATTTTAACAGGGCTGATAACTTTGTCTAGCGAACAACAGTCTTAAAACTAAATGTAATCACCAGAGAAAGTGAACAGCCAACTCCTAATAAGCTTTTTCAACAGCGCTGGTTAAATTTACACAGTGCGGAGGGTACGAGTCGCCTGTAGCCCGATTGACCGGTACCATGGTAATAACTTGTCTATCATAGATAATCCCACCCTGAAACATACTCTGCTTTATGGTCTATTTTAAAATAAATGGGACCATTATTTATTAAATGAACATCATTTTGTATTGTAGAAGACATGAAACTAGTGATTGGAGACCATAATCTCATTAGGAAAGTGTTTACTGGGGTAATTATTCAGCTGAGAAGTAGGGTCATTTTACCATTATTTCTAATGGAGCCAGACTTCTTTTTGCAACCAGAAGAGTTGCCCCCTGCTGGCCATTTAATAGAATGCAGGTTTCAGGGACATCAGATCGCTGACTCGAAGCTTCCAGCTTGCCTTGCACACATGTGCCACATACATGTCTGAAGTTTCGACATGAATTACGTCATTGGTCACTGGTGCCAGTCCTTTAATATCCAGACATAGATTGCTCACCTAGCTTTTAGCACAACCTCCTCTCCCTCCTCTAGCCTGTGAACATTTTAAAGAATGCAAAGTTTATCAATTAGGTAAAAGTCTAGACAGGGTCAGTAAAGCCATGCAACATACTGACATGAACGATGTAATTATACCTTCGATGGATAATGGCTTATTTACAAAACCAAGCCATTGGTGGGGTCACGTTCATTCCAGATAAAGCAATTTACTTTGATAGACCCTCAGAAGCTGCTTGCCCATGCAAATGGCAGCATTCATTAATATGTGACTACTCTCTGCGTGGCAGAGAGAGCCCATTACCAGCAGACACTGGGTGCCATTACCAGACAGAAGAAAGTGAGATGGATAGACCTTTCTCTTCACACTATCCATGGTTGATTTTATTAATTTGGTTCCTTGCCTGTGGGAGTGGTGTGTTTTTATAACAACCCCCTCCAAGCCGGTAATTGGTTGGGACATCTACTCCAGATGAGTTCTTCTTCTGGACTGTGATGTTTGGACTCTCTGGCCAGTGTAGACAGGGTAATGGTGAGCACTGTGTGATGGAGTGCTAGGAGTGCAAGCGCACGCAGTCAGTGTTGTTGGCAAGAGCTGAGATGGCCCCCCAGACTCAATGACTCATTAATCATGGAGTGTGCTGAAAGTGGGATGACAGGCAGCTAAGAGAACACACATGCAGAATCAACAGTGTAATGGCATGAACTCCACAGGGAAGCCTTGCTCCTATGTGCTCTTGTTGATAAAGCAGCAGCTGAAGTACAAATAAGTTTACATCCACTTGATAACGTGTATCAGCCTCAGATTGACGTCAGTATCAGGATACTTTTTCACTAATTAAATGATCTTAGATATGACACGTTACAGAGTATCAGTGTGGGACAAATGAGTTTTACAGCTATATATTTAATGTTGATTATTTTTTAAGTATTAATAAACTTGTACAAACGTGGTATTGTAAACAGTAGTCAGATGAGGGTCAAAGTACAGAGGACACTGTAGACAGACAAAACAATATACAATTCAGAAATTGGCCTTTCCAACAGTGAGTACTATGAACAACTTTGCCGTTGACAGCTGCAGGTTCTTGGTCAGCGCTGCTGTGTGTGGTCCTGACAGATACATTTTCTTATAAAACTCAAGCAAAAATGTATTCTTCCATTTCTACAAAATGTTTTTTTTCCTCTGGAACTGTTCTGCCTTCTGGCAGTTCGTCCTTTTCTGGCTCTTTAATATCTGAATGATGGTAAAGATGTTGCATGTTAAAAGGTTCGGACTATTGCTACACTTTTTTTCATCTCACTTGTATTTATAAAGCTGTGATCAAGTTGACATTAGTCTTCATTAAAAATAAGCCCTCTTCTTCCATTCCAATAACACTGTGCACAGTTGAAGTTCACATGTAGAGATTCAGTTAAGAAAACACGTTAACCAACCTAATTAATAACTAATTCATCTTTTGCTGCAATACAATGCAACAGACTGGAAAGTGAATCTGCTGTCCCATCAAATGCATGGGATTCTAAATTCACATTCTAGGCGATTACTTTTTGAAATCAAAATGTTAGTTCTGCTATTGGCCACATCAGTCATCAAGAGGGTAAATTATTGTTGCCACCACTACCTGTCATAACACTCCCACACTAACGCAAACACATCCTCACTCCCATTGACTTCCACTCACAGGGCTGGGGAGTAAAGGATTACATGTAACGGTGTTGTGTAATCAGGATACAAAAAATTAACTGTATTCCATTACAGTACAGGGAAAAAAAAGACATAATCAGATTACAGGTCCATTTTGTAAAATTAATTATTACTCATAGGAATTACTTTAAGTAGAACATCCATGAAAAAGAAAAGCGTAGTGCAATTTGCTTCTGTGTTTGCTGTAAAAACACAAAGCCAGAGAGGTACGTGTCACAGATAATGACTGGTGTTTAAGGGAGCCAGTAGCACAGATTGTGCTCCAACCCGTCTGTAGACATGTGCGGACTGGTAAACGGACACGGCAGCTGGACACAACAAATCCTCCAAGACCAACAGAGGCCAGTTTGACCACTGGGAATATAGTCCTGAGGTGGTTTTCTTGCCGGATTTGACTCTTGGTACCCCGGGGCTGAGTCAGTTAATAGGGCCGCTAGCAACACAGCTAACCAAGCTAACCAGCTACAAATACAGACAGATAATGTGGGCTACTTGCAGTGTTTAGCAAAAGGTAAAAGGTAGCTACATACATGACTTAATTAATGCATTCCAACGACCCACCCATGGGCCGTCAGGTCCTGGCGGCAGCTTTTGGTATGTGCACAGAACTGCTATGTTACCTTCATACTCATGACACACCATATGAAAGCTAAAATCCTCGTGATTCTGCCAGTGCAAACCATTACAATATACAGTCACTATGGAGGGTACAATCAACGCTTCTGTCAGACAGACCAGTACAAGCAAAATTGACACGACTCACCTATGAAGCCTCATTAATCCACCGATCAATTATATTCCAACAAAAATGGTCTTGTTATGTTGTCAAAGGTCCAGATGATCCAATCCAGTAAAAATATTGAGTTCAAAACACATTATTCCATCAATAAATTCCCAGGGACTGTTGCCATATCGTTTCATGTTTGCCGAAAGATGTGCCTCGTCTGTCATTATAACCGCTGATTTGAATGTAAACAACTTCGATAGCTCATATTCAAATTAGCCGCTGAACTCTAACCTTTTGAGTGACACCAAATCCGACCCAATAAGAGCTCACATGTCTGTTTCACTGCCTTCAATAGCCAACGAGACCCCGTGCTGTAAGAAAGGGCTAGCCCCTATTATTTCGTGGGTAGGCCGAGCCAATTGCAAGCAATTGTGCCGATGACTGGCACTTCGTGTAGCCAGTAAAATTCTGAAAATCACTATATCCAGCTTTAAGTAGGAACTTCATGATCTCCAAGCAAAAAAAACAGATGTGTCGAGCTACGACATGATGCAGCAGCCACCACCTGCCGCCAAGGGGCAGTGCTGTTTTAGAAAAAATACACTAAGATATTGGTATGAAATGTAAACTAGGTAATGCTTTATGCGTGGCCCTACAGTGTTTTCCAACTAATAAGTCCCAGCTATAGCTGTCTGCATGCATTTGTTAACAAGCATTTTCAAGTGGAAATGAAAAATATATTGGTTTTAGTGTGTTTAAACTTATATTAATCAATTCCACTAGCACTTACAATCATTCTGACTTTTTGGGTTAGACACTCCAGATTGTTATCTTTCAGAGAAGCCTAAGCCATCCATGTACTCCAAATGGTTCAAGAACTACATTCAATTTACTTTGGATATGCCTTGAATAGGCGTTTTGCATGAATTTTACAGGAACGTTAAGAGGTAATGCATGTCAAGTAACACTTGTTAAGTAACTTAACTTAAGTTGGCAATGTTGACTTTTTGTTTTACACAGGAAATGAACAGCCATCTCCTGGGTGAGTCTAGCTTCTGACCTATCCACTTTAACCATCTGCTTACTCTGACTTTTGTTATTTATATACTACAACTACTTTTAGCTTTCAAAAATTACATTTAACAGCTTCCCCCCTGTGTGCTAAACTTTGTTTCCTGGTGTATTACAAACTGATGCCAAAGGATTTTGCCCATGTGTTCATATGTGATGAGTTGGGCGTGAGAACAGGTTGCAGATGCTCAGGTTTTTATATCACATCTTTTTTTTAATCTGAATACCCACTAATTCTGTTGACGTGTCATACTGAGTTGACTATATACAGAAAAGATTTATTATATCATCTTGAGTCTTGCATAAATATTACATATTTGAATGATAATACTATTATCTCTTGTCTGTTCTCACACCTACAGTTTTATCTTTGCTGCAGCAGAAACATTTACTATGTGTTTTTGTTTTTTTGTTATTTGTATTTGGCTTGATATGGTTTATTTCTACCAAATAAGTAAAACAAGGCATACAAGCATTGCAAAAAAACATCTTGGGATTCACAAGTTGCTTGTTGTTTGTTACTCTGAGTCTTGGTAATCTGTTATCTTGCCAGGTTACAGGTTTTGCTGGCAGAGGTGTGTCACAACAAATCAGATTGCAGCCTCTGTAACTTCAGCTAAACGTGATGGAGTGTTTGCGCTCTTTGCTGTAATTTACCTTGTCTTGTGTTCAAACTAATTAAGAACACATTAATCAAAACTGTTTGACTTTGGTTGATTTTGTTACACCGTCTTTCCAGTTACGACCAGGTGTTGAATATCGGATGTTATCATCAATCTCTTTCCAATAGGTTTTAGGTACTGGTGTTTTTTTCACTTAATCACCATTTGTCTACAATCATTCCTAACAAGAAATTAATGCAATTGTGCTTGAAGAATTTTCTGAAATATAGGAGTAGTTCATTTATCATACGCTGCTCAATAGTACACCATATAACATTGTTACCTCCCTTTCCCACTCTTGCTTAATAAGTATCTCCCCATACTGCATTCCAAGACAGAGTATACTGTACTGTAAGTCAGCATTCTCCAAGGACTGTTAGGTGGGGAGCCAGACAGCTTTAGCTACGCAGGCAGGGTGATAGAGGATACAGAGGAGGAGGGGTGTGGGTAAGTGTGTGTGAGAAAGGGAGGAAGTACTTAAGTAAAGATGAGAGACATGCTTGCATAGGACGAGGTAGAAGAGAAGGGTAAATCCTGACAGGAAGAACCAGAATGGATTGGGATTGAAAAACAGAGAGGCAAATATAAAAGCCTGTAAAACCAGAGGAAATAAATAAAAGTGGTCCGAGGGGAAAAATAATAATGGGGACAAATGTTGTGTAATTCCAAGTAAGGTCGGTGAAGCAGTGGTTATATATAGCCCATCTATTGGCAGTGAGAGGAAGAAGAAAAAGGGAGACACATGAGACAGAAAAAGAGAGCAGAGAGAGTTCAGGGAGGCAGGTGAAACAGAAAAAAATACCTGTTTTGGGGGAGATCACAGCGCCAGACCTTGTCACAGTCAGCCAGTGTGCAGATGTTACAATGTACAAAAGGTCCCAGTCGCCCATGATCTCGAACAGCTTGACTATGGCTGCCAGGACTCTCCATGGAATGGTCAGGTGGGCGAGAGATAGATATAATAAGATGGGCTATTGTGTTTGGATGGGACTGCGGCGAGCCAGGGCACTAAAGGTCTAATGAGGCATCGTGTTCCTACAATCACACATAAATACAATGCAATGTGGCCACCTGCAGATATTGAACACCCTGTCGAAAATAATGGAGTGTGAAAACCTCTGCCCTGGGATATAAATAACGATAGTATAAAAATAATCTAAAAAACACTGATAGATGTAAAAACCCCTTCCTTCTGTGTGTTTGTCTCAGTGGGTTTTGCAAGCATGTACAAATGTGTGTGTATAAGCACCAACAGAGTGGATTCATCCTGTAGTACTGCCATAGTGTTGGCAAACCAAGCTGTTAATGGAACATTATGGGGTTTTGGATTAACATAACCCAAACCGTCTGTATTGTCAGTTTGTTACCACTTCTGTGGTACTACGTGTGTTGTTGGTCATTACTATACAATCCACTCGAGGCTATTTTTTCTGTTTGTTTGTTTTTTAAGTGGCAAGACACTTTCATTCACATCAAGCATACTTAGGTTACATCCAATTTCGAGCATCTCTGCACATCATTTCATTGAGCAATAAAGGGCTTTTTGTGTGAATCCAATTAGTGTTATTTGTGCAATGGAGGTGGTTAATTGGTATATTATTCAATGTAACTGAATGTAAGTTCAAACTGATGCATTCTATCAAAGTATATTTATACTGTTGAGTTTGTTAGACATTTTATTTTATTAGACATTTGCATGTAAAAAGACTTGAGCATTGTTAGACATTTAGGTTAGCTGGGTTTCAACAGCATTTCAATTACTTTGCAATGCTAAATTATATTAAAATGTAACTGTGGTTATTTGTTTATAAAGTGGTTCTATAAACAAATTATAAAAGCTTCAGCCAAAGTTTTGATTATCTTGACCTAGATGTCTAGAAAGAAAATAATGAAACTGCATCTGGGAAACTGGATTGTACGAAGTAAATGTATAATTGGAAGAAACATTTTTACAATGGGTAATGTAAAATTCATCATTTATTAAAAACGGTTTGAACAGAAATTGTCAACCTAGGCTTTACAAGGTACTCTGAGGGATTACTGGGGGCCCATTTTGTTTATATGTTGTGCTCTCGGATACTCGTGTACATCCACAAATATGTGGGTGATGTGATGCACATTCCTGCCAACTGCAGTGCATGTAAGCTGCATGATGTGTTGTCATATAGCTTACATGTGTGGCAGCATTAACATGCCAAGAAAAAAAGCAATGCACCAGCAAGACATGGGGACAAAGAAGACTGCTTCACAATTCAATTAAAAAAATGCTTTACAAATCTTTTCTGAGGAAGGAAATACAATCCACACTTTTGTTATGGATAAGGATATAAACGGTGAGAAACACTGGATGTAAAATGACTATTTACAAGTAAATTTGACTGGGTAAGATTTTAGAATAGCTGTTAAAATAGGTGTTATTTTCAGAAATAGTTGAGAAGCCTCAGATGAAGCTATGGTAACAGTGTCTCATTCCAGTTAATAAATAAATATCTATTTTGTATGAAACAACATACTACTGTTCTTGGCTGTAGGTGATCTGTTGTGCTATGATGAGTCTGGCAAGAGGGGCTCAAACGGTACACTCCTCCCATTCCTCTCATCATAACACCACCATTAAGATGATACATGTCACAAAGTGTGTCCATAGGCTTTTTTCTCCAGTTTAGTGCTAGGAGTCACTGCTGGTGTTCTTGCAGCAATGAAGGCCCATGGGTATTTGAACACATTAGTGCTTTAGATAGTAGCTCTAAGCCTTTACCATGCTACTGTGTTTGAACTCAGCCCAAGTATTTCTTTCTTTACTCATTACTGGGTCCAATTTTGTTACGATAATATTTCTAGACTGCACTGAGCTGTGATGACTTCAAAGAGATATGATGGAATGTAAGTGTCAGGTATAATATATTCATAGGTGAAGGATATTGTAGTAGTGTAGTTCTGTCAGTCAAAGGAATTAATTAACGTTAAAGTCAGATCTACTAATTTATCAGATTTTCTTATCTAGAGTGATTTTCAGCGAGTGAGCTGGTTTCCATAGGAAACTAGTAGTTTCCATAGGAAACTAGTGCAGGGCTCATAACAAAGAGGTTCTGCCGGTAAGGCGCCTCGTCTTAAAAAAAAAAAAAAAAAAAAAATCCATAATTGTTACAGAATTTTACGTATGAAAATGTACAAATGCACAAATACTATTTGGTTAGGTTTAAGAAAACGTCATGGGTTGGGTTAATATAACATTACCTATGTACCTGAAATTACATTACATAACATAAGCAATGTCACGTGTGTATCACAACTAAAAAAAATAATAAAAAAGTTGACATTTGTTTCACAAGGTGAAACGAACACTGGCCTCCTGGTTGAGGGTCCATTTCTGGTAATCATCATGCTTACTTTTATTATTGTTGTTTATGTACTACACCTACTTTTAGCGTTCCAAATAGGCACTAAAGGGCTTTCCCATGTGTTACATATGGACACCAAGGTGTCTTGACTATGTGTCCATATGTGACGACTTGGGAGTGAGAACAGGTTGTACAGTATCGTAATTTAGGAAAAACTCTTGCAACTTTTTGGGACAATAACCCAAGATTCCTGTTTTGTGAGTACCCACCCAAGTATCTAAGAATTTGACAAATACAAGAGGAAATACTTCAGTATAGAAGCAGAGTGTAGTGTGATATATCCAACTTTACTGCTCTATATAAAGCTTCTGTGCAATGTTTGTGCTGGTAGGTGGATAAAATACAGTTTGTGTTTTCTTGTTTTGTTTATTTCTCTGATGAGTTCACCCAACCATATGTACAGTATAGCTGCCACCACTGAACACCAGCTGTGAAATCTGGATGTTATTCATATAGCACATATGGCACAGTATAGAATGCTACTGGTCGTACCTAATGAATGTTGGCAATAATAAATGAGTCAGTTCTTCATGTTTGGCCAAGTGGAAGTGTGTCAATGTTCCAAAGAAACTCACCAAAAATAAGAGAAGAACAGAAATACAAAATTATTTAGTACAATACTGTGGTGAGTCACGATCAGTCATTATAGTTAGAAAAACAGCCTATTTGGGGATCATTAAAGAGGAAACAACCACTAGTATAGATTCAGCCCGCTGTGAGCAGTCACATAAAGACCAGGGCTCAGTTTATTGTTTTGTTAGGCACATGATGTGGCTGTTTTCTTTGTCTTTGGGAGTTGCCCACCAATGTGAATACTCTCTAGTAGGTTGTAATCGATTTTAACAGGTATTAAAACAATTTTAATGAATGTTATGTGATACAAAATGGCCAAAAGTATGTGAACAACCAAACTTGAGGCAGATTTAGGATTATTGAACAGCTTGTTCCAAAACCATGGGCATTAATCTGCTGACGTAACACCCTTCACTTTTCTAGGAAGTCTTTCCACAAGATGTTGGAGCCTGGCTGACACAGCATCATGCCTTCTATATTTTATATTATAATGTATTTCATAGGCCGCTTCCCAACTAAGGATTTACACAGTGGAATCAGAGTTGTCATTCTATAGTCGACTGATCGTCAAATCATATGTGTATGTTTAATCTTGACAAGCTGCAGAGCTGCTGTCTCTATTCACTAGTCTCTGCTGTAACTTACACTGTACATTTGCAGCTAAACTGAGGCTTATTGTTGACCCTTTTCTCTCTGATCCCCTGCCATTTACCCGTCTTGTGCAGAGTTTTACATGCATGCAGTGCGGCTGACAACTGCATGCACGTCACGGTTCCTCACAGGTCTATTTAAAGTAATAGTTTAAAAACGCTAGAATATTCTTTTGAGTAGTTCACCAGTGGTGATAAATGATCCGAACGTCCCATGAGGTGCCGACAACTCAACACAACACCAAGGTGTGCTATCTCTCTGCCAGACCACACACGCTGCGCCCACACATGCGCACTGACACGCCCTTCCTTAAGGGTAAGGGTTACGATTTATTCACGCACTTTAAAAATTATTTCTTTTCAGAGTTTCATTTATAGCATACGTTGATATTCATATCATAATAGGCATAGGTATTTTTACTTATTGGGAGAAAACCAGTAGTTTTATGTTAAATCAGACATTAAGCACCCCCAAATTGCAAAAAAATGGTATAATTCCCGTTAATAAGGCTACTGCGAAGATTCAACCGTGAGATTGGCAGTAGAATCAGGCTCTGCCCATCGAAACATTGAGTCTTCAGGCTCAGCCCTAGTATCTCATGGTAGAATCTCATTAGTTGTCACATTCATGTTTATTGATTAATGTCAAGATGTAAAAGAGATATTAGATGACTAACACAAATATTTGTGTTTATAGTAAGGCTTTTTTTTATCTTCATAGCACACATTGGCTCTCTGTGATGAATACAAAAAGTGTATTTTTTTATTTTATTTCAGCCTTTAAAAATGTGGATAAACTCCTCCACAGACTGGGTTTATGAGCCATCATTTTCCTGGAGTTGATATTGAACATGTTTTATTTTCCCCACTGAATGATACTGATGAAGGCTGATACAGGTTCACTCTAAGTGCACCACAGACATAGACCAATCATATTTTCAGACGTTGTGCTAGTTTTTACACATATTCAAACACATTCAATTTTGTCTTTCTTTGGTCTGTGTATAGAACTGAATGCACTGCCTCTGTGCATGAATTTGATGGCACTCATTGAGAGATTAGTTTCTCAGAATGTAGAACTGTGAAGGATTCTGAGTGGGAGGCCTCCATCCTGCAGCAGAGAGGTATCATGCAGCAGAGGAAATAGCTCAGCTTCCTAATGAAGTAATCAGACCAGGGATGATGTTTATCACATCAGCAATCACACACAGTCTGAAATTCACTGAAAGTCAGCCAGATGAATTACATGAAATACCCAAGCATAACAGCATTTAGATGTACTTTTTCTGGCAGCTTTTTATCAGTCCAGGAAGCCTCACAGCTTCATCTCATAGCTTGTTTTTCATAATATGCTTGCTTTACTATGCAGATTGCTACCAACTCAGCTGTGTAGGGTCAAAATTTGACAACTTATTTTCTCACAGTGCAAAGTAGGCTTTTAATGTTACTCTGTAAAAAAAAGAAAGAAAAAAGTTAAACTTTCGTCCGCAGATGGAAGGTTTCATTCTTAAACATAACAATGTATGATATGTAAAGATTTACAGCTGACATTTCTTATGAGTTCAATTCCTACATATTTATAATGTTAGTATTTAAAATAGTTTATCAAAATTTGCACAAACCAGGTTTCCACAAATCGCAATGTGTCCAAATTTGTCACTTACCAACACATTCCTATTAAGTGTCAACTATTTCAATTTATGTAACAATATACAAGCTCAAAGGTCCCACTTAATTTACATTTATTCATTTAGCTTTGGGGATTTCTACTGCATCTCATGGTCTTTATTTAGCAAATGGGGCTGGCTCACCACCTTAAGAATGGAACAGTGGTCATGGTTGTAATCTGGAGGGGGGGCATTGCAACTCTTGTCCCTATTTAAAAAGACAGGTGCTCTTGGCATTTAATGCGGATGGCCTTTTTGATCTTTCTCTGGCATCCACTGACTGCTAGTAAATTACTTTGCCCACTTCCCGGTCACTGCTGTGACAGCTGATGTTGTCTTTCTATCATCCTCCTCACTGACTAGATTGGAGGAGGGTCCTCACCACTCTTTTTTTTTTTTTATGTTGTAAGTTGTGGTTAGTGTTTAAAACTGAGATATTGATTTGTGTGAGTGTGTTCTCTCTACACTGTGGTCTTAATGCTCACATCAACACTCAGCAGTGCTGTCGGGTGAACATGTCATCCGCGTATTGGTACAAGATTTCATGCAGGGTAAAACATAATAAAGCAGGTAACTGCTCAGGGGCATGGAGACTTCAGGCTCACTGTGTTGTGTGAACTTTGTTGTGATATAATCGCAAATGTCTTTTTATACTGAAATGATAGTGGCTTTAAGGAGACACCTGCATTGTATTTATTGTGTTTATATGGTGCATTTAATTAAATTAATTTGTACTTAAGTAAAATTATCATGAAAAAAATTGTACATACACAATACAAAGAAACAGGAGGTGCTGTGGAGGAGGTTGATTTTGCCAAGGGCCCCATAGTGTATTTATCTGGCCCTGGTTGTGGTTGAAATCCTAAAAGGCAGAATTGTGGAGCTTTGAGATTATTTAGTTCTATATGGCCTCCAGATGTTTATATAAAAAAATAAAATAAAAAAAATAAAAAAAACTTTAATGCTTTAAATATAGGCTATTTAAATTTTGTTGCGAACTATACTGTTTTTAATTAAAGTGAGCCAGCCTTCCAAACTGTCAACATTCATATGAGAATTGTTCAACTCATGGTCACATTGAAGGATTTTCACCTCATGAAATGTAAGTTTTATTTAGAGAGAATATCAAAGACAATCTGGGGAATGTAAATGCTCTCATCATCCAATGGCTACTTGTTTCTTTTGTCCTTTTTTGTTG
This sequence comes from Lepomis gibbosus, assembly GCA_029875015.1. Lineage (NCBI taxonomy): Eukaryota > Metazoa > Chordata > Actinopteri > Centrarchiformes > Centrarchidae > Lepomis > Lepomis gibbosus. Next base: position 12,770 of record JAPMOB010235653.1, read on the forward strand.
TTCTTGTTTTGGTTGCACACATTGCCTTCACTGAGGGAATACAATACAGTGAAAATGATAAACTGTTGTGTAGAGGGGTTTCATTTATTTGTTTATTCCTTCTCAAGCATCATTTTAAATAAACTTCCCTTGGAGATTTGCCTAGTCAGCTGGGACATGGCTGTGCTACGAGGCAACCACCATGCAGGCTCCACATATTAGCTTTTGAGTAACTGGGACAAGATTCAACACTGCCGTATGATTTCAATATGTCATCCACACATGTGGGTTGCAAACATTTCCCCAGAGCATTGGAAGTGGAGTGTGGAGAACCAATTGTGTTCCTTACAAAACACCCATGATAATGAAAATGATCTTGCCCAGTTCTCCACAGGGAAATCTTCCCACATTAGATAGTAATTCTTTGTCCATGTCTCTTTGTTTTGTTTTTGTACATTTTTTTGTCTCTTTGTTTCTTTCTTTCAGTGTAGTTTTTGCAAAACATTCTAAGAAATAAACACTTGAAGTTGATGTGAGAATGCTGTTTGTGTGATGTTCCCATGACAGATGCCTCAGGCAAAAGAAGAAAAAGCCTACTGAACAATTCCTCAAATCAGTTTTGTAAACAATTTCACAAAGCTCAACAACCATTCCCATTTCTACCTGTTTGAAGTTCCTTCTGAATTTCTGTATATCTTATGCTTTTCACCTTGTGCGGTTCTTCCTTACTGTGGAAGCAGTGAGAAGCCATTTAGCTCAAAGACAAGGCACGTGAGTGCTGTTGGGGGCAACATGCAAACACCACAGGAAACACAGACAGCATTAGCAAAAGCAGACCCTTAGAGGGTTTTTTCAGGCTGTTTAATCTCGAGATCAGGAATAAAATGGGATGATCATGAGACCCCAGTGATTATAAATAATCATGAAATTGCCAGCAGCGCTGAACATGGGTACTTTGCATTACCCATGGCATGTTGATGTTTCTCACAGCAGGTTTCCACAGATCACTCTGCATGTACCTGATACACTTAAACTCACTGTCACAGCAGTGCAAACATTGCTTAGGGGATCTGTCACCCAAAGGAATTCTTCTGTGCCTTTTTTATTTCAAATGGTGCTCTGGAAATTGTCTTTTTATTACATGCTATATTGTTAGCCAACCAGTGTTGTTGTATGGATGTTCCTACCTATAAAACCAGTAATAAAAAAGCGAGCTGTGCCTCACTGCTACTACTACTACTCTACAGTCAAATTATACTGTTTTTATGTTTGTATACAAGGAATCAACGTACAATATATGCCCTTACTTTGCAAAACTTTTATAATACTGCCAATTAAATAGGGATGCACTGATTGTTCGACCACCAAAATTAATTTAAAAATAGCCCTTTCAGTGTTTGGCCTAATAAGTCACCAATTAAATTATAACACCAATATGTTGGTATAATAACACCAATTAAATGTTAGCAGTGTGGAAGCACTTTAAAGTGTCAGAGAAAGACCACCGTTTGCAGGCACCTTTCTGCTGAATTGTCTCCTAGCACATCCTCTCCATCTGACTTCTTAGTAAAGGCATCAAACGGTCTGACCCGCTTTGAGTGTTTCTGTCACTCGACTAAGCTACCCACACCTACATTTGGAGTGCACATGTATTCAAGTGTTTATGGTAACTGAAACAGACCAGAGCAAGCTGACAGGCAGGTTAGTGACTTTATCTTTTCAGTTTCTCTCTTTACAAAGACAAGTGTTGCTATGAGAGTCCTACCTGAAGAGGCTACGCGATACTAGAACCACATTCAACATTTATCATAGTGGGTCAGACTTGATGAATTAAGCATGAGGTTACACATGTTACACCATGCGGTTCAAAATAAGCTGTCTATAAAAGTATGGAAATAAGATTATTGGATTATATTCACAGAAAGTATAAAACATATTACGTGTGTACATTAAAAGTAAATGGACACATATTTTACTTTACTGGACCCTCTTTGGCCTTGGACCCACCCACCAAAGTCTTTCCAAATCTTGTGGGAAACACTGAGTAACAAGCACATTTTGACTATTAAATTTATTCTATGGTAAAAAAAGGCAAAAATATGAATGTACTTGTTCAGTGGGAAATCAAAACTTTCAAAAGATTTAATAATTTTTTCCTGGATTTTTTCAACTCTCCAAAATTGGTTTTAATTTCTTTCAGCCAGGCGTAGCTCCTTTGGTGTTTCTGCGCAGCAGTTAACTGTAACAGACATTTCTGACAAGGAAAAGCTCAGGTGTAATTAATGCCATTAATGATGACTGCATACTATTTAGGTATTCCAGATCCAGTGCCAAACTGTTGTGCCTCTTTACTTACTGACATGGCTTAATGGGACACTTAATGGAGTAGAGAAATCATTCATTTGATCAGTTCCACCTGTGATTTTCGACAAGTCAAAATGTATGCTGTGAAATTAGCATTTATTCAAAAACCCACTCAAATCATTTCCTTCATGTGCACTGGAGTAAAGCCAAAACTCCCATTAATTATCTCCTAGATGTTTTTGTTACCCATTGGAGGGAGCAAACCCATAAGTTGGTGACCACTGGACTGGCTAACTGTACATTAAGTATTTAAAACTAGCTCCACCTCAACCAACCACAACAGTAAAACGTTGCCTTGATGCATCAATATGAACAATCTAATCATGTAATCAATAATGAATGTCAGGAGCAGATTTTCTGCAAGTACTTTAAGTTAATTTAGCTGTCAATACTAATGTACTTGAACTTAAGCAGGATTTTAAATGCAGGACCTTTGCTTGTAGTTACATTACTATTGGTACTATTACTTGAGTGAAGATATGCGTACGTCTTCCATCAATTTACCAGCAGGGTGGAAACACGCACACCTAATGCACTCAGGGCTCCAGAAACTACCAATACCTCATCCAATCAGCTGCACGTGGGCTGAAAGAAAAAAAAAAAAACATAAAAAAAACAAAACATTGTCAGTCCAAACGCTGTTCCCTGCTGCATCCACAGTTGTTTCTGTTCACATTCACAATAGGAGATCACTGCAGGAGCTGCATCTCAGTGGAGTTCTATGTGAAACGTACAATAATGTTGCAATTTATGAATATATTTAATTAACCTCAGAGTGAAGGACCAAGCTGGCAGGCATGATGATTCAGAGATATATTTTAAAAAACAACTACAAAAAATATACAATACATTTCTGGGCCTATAAAAAAAAAAAAAATAAAAAAAAATAAAGGTGGTCAAGAAAACTTGACTCAGGCAACATTACCTTTACATGAACTGAACAACTAATCAGACCTAGAGCGAGTTCAATCTCAAAACACGTGTTTCCTTTCAACATTGTGCAGCTTTCCTTCGAGGTATGTTTTCTCCCGTCACAGGTGTTACCTAATCAGTTGCGATAAGTTTGTAGACACAACGGTGTTAAAAAAGCAGGGAAATGCAGTGTGCTTGTGTACACAACATGGTGTTCGAGGCACCCCTGTTTCTGCTGAAAAAAAACTTTTTTGCTACGTTCTGTCAGCGCTAACTAGCTTCTGGTAATGCAATGAAAACTTAATGATCCTAATAATATCAGTTAAACTGAAAAAGTTAACTAAATGTGTACACTTTAAATACATGTCAAATATCTGTTGAAACTGTTTTTAAACCAAAATCTGTGTGTATTTATTTTTGCATTGTGTGTAATAATGAAACAGATGGAAGCACTACTAGCATGTGCTCCTGTTTCCGTGTTAAGCTGCTAGTGCGGCCATCGCACTTAGTAACCTAGCTGACTTTCCCTGCCCCATTCATGTCACATTGTGTAATAGTAATTAAATAATTTCAATAATTTTGCAAGGCCATTGCAACTCCATCTATCCACCGTCAACCACTTATCCTGCAGACTGGAGCCAATCTCAGCTGACATTGGGCAAAAGGTGGAGTACACCCTGGACAGGTAGCCAGTCCATTGCAGGGCCAGCCTTTGCAACTCCTCACAGAAAATAAATAGTTGCTCGTGTCTCCACCAGCTAAGAGCAATTGTTGCTTTTGCACCCATAATGACAGTCTACAGGGCTCAGGAGCCTGCTGGTTTATATTGGAGATTTCTTATCAGTGGCTGATTGGCACCAGGTGAAGGCAATTAACTTAACTAGGTGCCGGACAGAAAAAAACTGAAATCCACCTCTGTAACTGCTGTTTCAAAAGCGTTTAAGTCAAGGGAGAAAGCTCATATTTCAACAAATGGAAAAAAGTGTCTCTCCATTTTTTGGCAAAAGGAGTCTTAATTTGAAATAATGAATTAGGCCTATAATCATGCACATTCTTTCAACAAGAACACTTAATGCTGCTAAAAGAGACATGCAGTACACTATCATCTATAATTGTTATCATGAAATGGTGCAGTGCTCACCTTACACAAGTATCATTTTGAGAAAACTCAATGTTTTCGTCTCTTATGAAGACAAATCAAAGTGGTTTATATATTCGGTCCCTCTTTTAGCTTTATGTCAGAAACACTCATCAGTGTCTCCCCAAAGACCTCATTATCCTCTTAATTTCCAATTATTTCAAAGACAAATGAGTACACCTGGCATCCAAGCAAACCTGTCAATGATGAACACAGGAGACTGTGCCATCCTCGCTTCTCTCGCTGGAGATAAATGGGCTGACGATCAAACCATTATTATATTTTTTTTTCTTTTTCCTTTTCCAACTCAGCTAGAATTCAAGTAGGACTTCTAGCAGCAATTTTCCTTTCATTTACATTCACAAGAAGGGTTAAATGCTATCTCCCATGTCCTGCCATGCTGTTGTGATGCAGCTCATTTGTGGTTGACATTGACAGAGGATCTCTCCAGTATTTCCTAATGTGTACAGGCATCCTTGTGGCTCAGCTGTTTGGGAATATTAATATACTGTGTTCAGATTTGACCTGGGAATTCTCCTGAAGGTTAACACCCTTCACATTTAAACCAACTCAGTTTATCTGCAGTTACAGGATACAGTTGAATTAAGAGTAGATGTAGACTGCAGAAATTGTGTTTGGCCATTGCATTTGACTTGAACAACATTAAAAGTCCGGTTATTTCTAATTTCTCTAAAATACAAGTTATCACAAAGTCTCAAAGCACCTGAATTTGACGTCAGTGTTTTTCGGGGGGAAATACTGTATTGTAGTTTCCAAAGTTGTAAGTCAGTTTAAATAAATAATATACAGATTAGCATAGTTTGTGAGACAATACATGTTAGTGAAAGTAAAATTACCTTCTTAAGATACACAAATGTCATGTTTATGAGCCATCCTATCAAGAGAAGCTAGCCAAGAAGTGGAACTTGCTTGTGTTACGTTGACTTTTCTTTCTTGGACTATTTATGTTGAGAACTGAAGTGACTGATAAAATCAGCAAGGGTTCTTCCAGTTTAACCATTTACTTTTAGAAGTCTTCAACATTTAATGTTGTGAGATCCAATATTAATGAGTCTTGATGAATGATTTGCTTATTTGGGACACTATTCATTTTTGATAAAGTTTAGATATGTTACACTGTTATGTGGGGCAGAGTATGAAGCCCAGCAGGTATTTAAACTAAAAGAAAGAAAAAAGAAGTTATTAATTCATTTAAATTAATAATTTCTGGTAAACCCCGGGCTTCAAGACATCTTTTACTAACCCGGGAGTGATGTCGCAGATTACGTACCGCATTCATTTTTCCCTCTCCATGATTTACAGCGTACATCATTTAGTAGTATCTATCATAAAAATTTTACCTGGTGTAGCTTTTAAGGAATTTTAAGAGCGGGTTAGAGATAGCATATGTACTTGTGGTATCAAGTGGGAACATCTAATCACATGTGGACACTGAGCACACCACCACACCTGACATTATGCCAAAACAGGCCAAAAGTAAAAAGTCAGAAACACACCTTCATTTTAAATCAGTGCAGTAAAGCATGGTTCTGCCTAGGGTTGTAAGAAAGAAAGGTGTTAAATCAGCAGCTGCAGCAGAGAAGAAGCTTTTGGTGTGTCCGTCTACCTGTCTGTCACTCTGACGCTGCTGGTGTGAACGCTAAGTGACACAAATCAAACACACAAATTGTTGCTTGACAAACAGGTGCATGTTGGTTAAATGATAAATGCTCAAGGTACCTTTTCAGAGAGACTGAAAAGTACAGTATGTGTTAAATTAATTTGATGCTTGGAAGGCAAAACAATTGCATTGCCAATGAACATTAGGTTAAAAATTGCCTAATTTAACATGACTTTCTGTATAAACCGCAGCCATTTCCAGTCAACCATCCAAATACAGATATAGACATCTTTGTTGGTTGAACAGAGACAGATAATGACATTTCTACACCTACATGCTACCTACTAAGCACTAGAATAATGTTCTAATAAACTAGACGTTCAGTGTGTGCAGTACATGTGGTTGTATCTCACACTTAATCATTTAAATTGTTGTAACTTCTTACTGCCACGAAAGTGTGGCGGACTGAGCGCTTAGATAATTGTTAATGTCTGTAATGCATTCACACTAATAATTTGTTTAGTTTATTGAGATGTTTACAGTAGGGAAGGTGTCGCCACACTCTTTAGTGAAAAGCTGTGAAAATTGCCTGCAGCTGCAATCACTCACGTTTTAACAGTTTTCACATCTAGCATGCCCTTTCAGAAGATGATATTAATTTAACCACAGGCTCTCACTATCTTTTAATGCTTCAAATTCAAGTATATACATATATAAATTAATATATGAGAAGACAAACAGTGGGGAACAAATGTTTCAACAGCAACAATTGCATCCAAGAACAAGCCAAATGAACAAAGCACATCGTACTCTAGGCAGTCAAAAGACATCCAAAATTACTGCCAAACTGCATCCTCAACAGGAGAGCTGCAGTTTCCAAACTCTTTCAATGACATAACACCACAAAACTGCACTGCTGAGAACCAATAGAAGGTTGTTGTTGTTTTTTGTAGATGAATTGAAGTTTTAATGCAACATTAAGTAAGATTTAGGATTATTTGGTGCCTCTACCATTTTGTATAATTCATTTCTGTCGTAAACAAGGACAGCTGCGGAGATGCAGATTTGTTATTAGGTTATAATCAAAAACTAGCATGTCAACAACTTTGCTAACACAGCCAAACATCAAACATATGCGACAACAGAAGACATAGCAATTACTAGTCCAAATGACAGAACACAGAATGAATGCGAGCTCTCAAAAAGCTCTCACCAATGTACGGGATCCTCTTGCTTGGTCTGGCCCTTTTTTTTGTTCTTAGCTTTCTTCGTCAACATGCTCCTCTGTCTGTCTCTCTGCTATTAGCTAACGTTATGTCCATAGAGCTGAGCTGAGCCTGGTTATGTTATCCACTTGCCCAGCTCTGGCTGAACACCTTCTCAGCTCTCCACCTGCAGCAGCATAATGTTGCTTGAAACCTGGTTGGCAAGCTAGCCAATGAAACTTGACAGCAACCGATACAGGAGCACTTACAGTAAAGTTTCTGATGTCAGAGAGTATTATCTAGTAAGTTTGCTACCATCAACTTGAGATTTATAGCTAGCAGCTAAACCTGTGTCTGTGGCTGATTTTGCTGGAGTCAACAACTTTGTTAACACAGGCAAACACCAAGCAAGCAAAACAACATAAGACATTGCAAGCTAGTAAGTTATTTCATACTTGTCCAACAACATGAAGGTCAGTGTGGCATCTGTCCTGAGACCTCACATATACCCTACTTTTTGCTTCTTCTTGCTTCCTAAAGAGTCTCAGACCATTACGCCATTGTTGCAAAAGGTTTTGTGCCCTGGATTCCAATGTTACATAGTCTGATGGGGGCAGCGGGGGCAGTGGGGGCAGTGAGCCCGGAGCAGCTATGACAGAAACGTCATTCACCCTTTTAAAAGTCAGTGCACCATCAAAATGCTGGGGGCAGCGAGCCCGGAGCTGCTATGACAGAAAAGTCATTCCTTCTATTATAAGTCAATGCACCATCAAAATGATTTTGCTGTTATTTTAAGATAAAATGACTACATGATGTTGCTTTAAGTTCCCACTTTCAATTGAAGAGCTTAATGTGAGGACATGTCAACATCAGGCGCTAAATAGTACATTAAACCCTAATGTTGGTAGACAGATTTGTGTATCTTAATGTTTTGCCTATTCAGTAGTTGCACAGAATCAGTCCTCACTCCAAAGATAATTGCTTAAATGCATCTTTATCCTGCAGAGGCCCATCATCCCCTGAGGTGAAAAGCTGTGTGGAAAAAAAGATTCATTCTCCAGACAGTGACTGTAAATTCACCACCACAATGACCTAAGTTCAATCTCCAGCTATGGGTTTTGAGCTTAGTGCACCATCCAAACAGACTGGCAGTGTTTTTGGTGTGAGGATCCTAGCTAGGGCCTTAGCAAATCTCCCTGGTTTGGCAGAGACATTAACCTTTTGATCATGTGCAGGAGGCACATGGTGGTCTACAGCCATCTCTGAGTAGACAGGCTTTACTTGTAGAACAGATGCCAGACAGTTTTCAAGCTGTAGTGAAAGAAAATGGAGAACATTCAAAATGCCAAACCTGACTTTCATTAAATACTAACTGAAATTATTTTAACTTCATGGGAAAATAAATGTTCTTGTAGTGGAACGGTGCTTTCAGACTGAACATTAAGTGAATTTTAGAGGCAGTTCTGGTAGGTTTTAAGGCAGAGATTAAGCTTTCACACAAACACATATGTATGCTTACAGTTAGCTGGTTACAGCTAGCATTCTTACCGTTGGTACATTGCCTCTTTGGGGGGGAACAAACACGGACAGCAAAAACACTCCTGTGGTCAAATTTGCATTAATAACATTAGGCAAAACTTGTATGTTCAACCTGTATGGACTATATTACTGTTGCACCTCACTCTTAAGCACGCTGGTTATCTTTAATAGGTGATTTTGGTGGAAAATTAGCTACCAAATGTCAATACTGTACAACTATTGTACATTTATGGAAGCAAATGCAATTATTTATGTCTAGCCAACAGAGGATGTGCGGTTAATTCCATGTGCATTAAGCCACACATGAATCCGTCTCATATTCATGGAGAGGTTTCAATTTCACGATGTAGCTTTATATTAGTCACACGCTGGTGAAGAAAGTCTGCAGCAGCCTGTCCCCACTCCTCCCCTGCATAACTTTTCAAGGCTATGTAGGTCAGCTGTCTCACTGATGGGGCTGTTTTGCACCATGATCTTTAAATTCTTCGTTGTTTATTCTCTCACATCCCTGAAAATTATGTATCAGAGGTGATGTGTTATGGAGACAAATGCTAATCAACAAATGTACAGCCTTATTTCTCCCTTTTCCCAAAAGAAATAAAGGCAGGTAACTGCTCCAACAATCAGAATTATGTAATTGTACTTACTTTCAAAGCCTAAATTCACAGGAATCCAGTTTTCCTATTATGGCTTCCTAATCATCATAGACATCAGTAGAAGAAAATGTGACACTGATAAGTCATTTTGCATCTTAAAGTTGAAATTCCAACTTTCACAAAGTACTTTTTAACAGCAAACAAACCTCTGCAGCATCCTAAACTTTTGGGTAAAACAACTTTAATGATCGCGAGCTTGAATTTGAAAGGATTTAGTCTCTTTGATCTTTTATTTCCAATTCACCTTCACATACTCCAGAGTCATGAACATTTATAATATGCAAAGCCCTCCTCCATTAAATCATACTCTATGTGAAAGCTTCAAACCTTCTTAGAAGCCTCTGACCTCAAACAGTATGAAAAGTAGCACCGGCTGGCTCTGCTGGCCCGAGGTCTTAGCTTACACAACCACAAAAGCCCCCCCCCTTCAAAGTACACACACCCCTTACCTCTCAGGCAGTCAGATATACAAACATAAATGCACATCCATCCTTGACCTGATATGCAAAGTCCAATTAAAGCTGTTTTGGTATGCAAACATGCTCTGTAAACAAAGTGTACTGTATGATGCATGGCTGCTCTTCCTAGAGATATGAGGATGTTAAGGGTGAAGGAGGCAGTAAAGTATCATGAGAACAATCACCATTTCAATAAGACTAGTATTTTCTTAGATAACCCATTCTGCTTCTTTTGACAAAAGATAAAACCTCAGGAGCTATTTCCCCAACACATATCCTCATACAGCTTGTGAGATATTACCCTTGCCTTATCTTGGAAACATATGGGCAAAGCTTTGATAGATTGTGGCTCTAAAAGGAAGAAATCTTTATTCAGGGAGTGACGGTTTAATCCATGTAAACCTCTCTCGGTGTCTAACGCTTATCTTACCACTCATTTTCTGTACAAAAGCGCAATTTGGCACTCCTCTGGAAACTTTACACCACTTTTTAATTAATTTACATTCAAGCTCATTTCTCAGCTGAAAACTTGTTCTGTAAGTGTCGTGTATGCTTAATTTCCTAACAAGTAACTAATTGCCTCAAGATTAGTTTTTCCAGTCATGGATGAAAAATAAACCTCTCTTACAAAGCTTTATTTTCCACAAGATTTATCTTCTACACAAATTGCATGCCTATGGATGTGATATGAACATGCTGTGTAGAACGCCACTGCATCAGCTGATTATGTTGATTTCATGTCATTAGTCTGGCACCAAGATACTACGAAATAGGATCCTTTATTACTGGCTAAATCATTTAGAGGTAGCAAATGATTTCCTGCTCCAGGGCTGTTCATTGATTTGAACATCATCAACTGTACACATGTAAATTCGTGTTAAATATTATGAGCAACAATATTAAAATTGCTGTTGGATATTGATGGATGGATTGGTCAAAAATAAAGCAACAAAATTATCCTGTTACAAACTTATATATCAAAACCTGTACATCCTAAAAAGAAGATAGTTCTGATAATTTTAAGAAAAAAGTTTCTTTTTTCAATAAAATCTGATAAATTGTGTGGAATGCAGTCCAAACATACAGAATTCAGTTTAATATGATAAATAACAGAGCAAATCCTCACATTTGAGAAGCTTGACCGAAGAATATTTTGGCACTTTTGCTTGACAAATAATAACTAATAATTTCCGCACTAGAAGAAATTAAAGGGGTGCTCCCATGATTTGCCACTGAGACTGATAATGGTGACAATTTGTGCAGCACAGACCAAGATTTCCTGTCTTTTAGGTCCTATATATGGGTAAATGCTCTAAATATGCTGGACCCAACACTTTCTATAACACATGTTGAAAGTAATTTTTGTAAAGTCAGTCGACTGCCCCTTTTAATGCTCATTTTGTTATTGAGACCAGTACACAAATTAGTTTTAGGCACCTGAAAGGCTCCCTTATGAATCCCTTGACAAATGCATGGCTTTGATTCACAAAAACTGAATAATTGCAGGTCTCTATTTTCTATCTTACAGACAAGTTTACCATTTGGAGCACTCTCCTGCTGTGTGAAAGTAGCAATCCATCTTCCAGAGCAAAGCTCTCTTTTTCCAAAACTACCTTAATATTTCAAGTTCTCACTTGTTTACAAACACAGCCCTCCAGGGTAGGTACTGGTATATTGTTGCCTGAGGAAAGACATTTTGACACTTGGAGCCTCATCAGAGTCATCAGAAGGTTGTAGTGTTGTGGGTTGTGTTTACCTTGGCAACCACACTAAGACAGAATGATTTTGTGAAGAATGGGGGAATAAAGAATAGACAGAGGACTGCTATGGAGAGAAGAGTCATGATCTCAGGAGGTTAGAGTGGATAGTCTAAAATATTCATTATCCTCCGTTCGTCTAAAGACCATCGTCAGCGTTTCTGAAGCAACTAACACTGATCAAGAGCATGACAGGACAGTCAGGGCTGAGTGGAGATAATTAATCAGCATGTGCAATAACACCATGTACAAGTGATACAATTTCTGTAAGTTAGTGCTGATGTTAGTGCCCAAGCACTATCCTGTCATCATTACACAGAGAACTGCAGAGTTTTGTTTCAAAATGAGTTCAATAGCTCCAGCTATTGAACTTTCCAGATATGATCCTGTTTTACAAAATGCTTGATGGCACAAAATGAAACCTCTTGGAGGTTAGCTGGATACTTTAAATCCCAACTGAGAAAATGACACCACTTTGAAGATGAGTTTTCTTGTCTCATGTCTTAGACATACATTATACTACGTAATAAATGTGAGATGGGTCTTTGTTCCCTAATGGATGTAAGGGATGATCCATTTAATGTAATTTAAAGTATCATAAAGGTTGTGGTACTTTGAAAGGGGCATCTTAGACATGATTTCTTGTAGAGCAGCCAGGACTTCACTATTATGCAGACAAGAAATCATGTCAATTCACATGTGACAATGTTCTTGTTCTACATGGCGGGTGCCAAAACATTTATTTGAAACAAATCACTCAATTTAAAACAGCTGTAATCAATATTTTTATATTAACAATGGACCATGTGTAGGCCATACTTCTATGTAAAAAGCATCGCTCAGTGTGATCAAACCACAGAATATCACCGGACTGCAACTCCCCTCAGCTCTACAGAGCTTTATAGCTTCTTTCATTTCATTTTATTAACATCTTTCATTTGATATTATGGTCATCTTTTGGGTTTTTTTTTTGGTTCCGACTCATTGTACTAGTTTTAGGAAACAGTTTTTAGTGAAAACACTTCCTGCGTTTTCAGCACCAAAGACAAAGTTTGCAGCTAGCTAGTGAACATAATGGAACATTTAGCGTCTAAAGAGCCAGACATTTCCCTCGGGACCAAAACAAAAAAATTATTGAACCAAGGTTCTGTTAGAGGGGCTCACAAATGCCTAATAAATTGGATACATAGGTTGCATTTTTGGGTGTTGTGGCTCTAGAGAGTAAGACTTCTGTATTTGTGGGGAAGCAACATGTTTTTATATCTTCACGGGATCACAGGTTTAAGCATTTGCTGAAAGACTTTGGCTTTGGGAAAACATCCATCACATTCATTGTTCCCTTTGGATTGTGATAATTATATACCTGAATTGAAAAGTATAATGTCATGTAAAGATGGTAGTTGTCATAACATTATCCACTTAAAGTTGTACTTGCTATCAGTTATTGTGGCTGATTTTAAATGAGTGATTTTAAGATAACGGCAGCATGAAATAAATGGCACGAAACATATTGTGAGCTCATTTGACTGAAGGTGTCATTATTGTGCATATGGCTGGCTCAGCATCATCCTCTGTGTGGTGAATCACACCGTTTGTAATGCCGCCCACCATTATAATCTTAACTGCATGCTGTATCCATTCTTGGAGGAAGAAGACAAATGTACAATTTTTTTTTCACATATCCACTCATATGGATTTCAGAACTTTATTGAGCAATAAAAAATATACACCAAGGAAAATATGATTTTCCTTTTTTCCCCATATTGTTGTTCTTCCATCTCAAAATCTGATGTAATACTTCCAGATGAACGACCCATGATCCAAAGCGTCAAAAGCAGGGAAAAAAATGAGCAGTATTTTTAATTCAACAGTTGAAAACCACTAGAATAGTTTCAAAGCATCTCTGTTTATATTGTTCACAGAAATTTTGAAAAACGGATTTCAAACAGATTTTGGTTCGAACAGGAGTGAAATCACAGACTAGGTCGTCACATCTGAATCTGCCTCTCCGTAGAGTTCTGCCAGTTTCTGGAACTCAGGCCCCCAGTTGTCCAGGTAGTTATATTCCTGCTCTGATTGCGTGCCGGGAGAGTCTAAAGGGCTGATGGTTCCTGTGGGTGAACCCTGGCCCTCGTAAGCGTAGGTCTGGAGGGAGTCGTAGGGAGGCACGCTGGTGTCCATGTCGGCCTCCACCAGTTTTTGCTTGATAAATTCGTGCACATCCACATCGTCCAGCTCCATTGATGGGCTTCGGCGGCTGCGGGGTGGGCCGCAGTGTTGCCTTGCCTCTGGGCGAACATCCCGTCGGAATTTGAGCTCTTCAGCAGCAGCTGGGTTACGAAGGGCGATGATGTCGAAGGCCTCGGTATCCTCCTCGCCTCCGCCCTCGTCGTCATAGGTGACCACATTCTCTCGGATATCCTCTTCGGAGATAATAAGGGGCTCTTTCTTGCTCCGCCTCAGCGTGATGAAGAGAACCACGATGGCTGCAAGACAGAATAAGACATTTTTTCATATCAATGCTTACATTTCCAAAAATAAATTGAGACACGCTGGGGATAACACCCTCTTATGGATCAATAAATAACAAGTATAACTGGGAAATAATAAATTTAGTGACAATGCTCAGCCATGTTTTTTATGCTAATATCAATTCCTGTGGGTGCCTGTGTTGTTTCATGGCCCGTGACAGACAAACATGTTGTGGTTCGTAAACAGCACACCAAATGAACACAAGACGATTTTATGTGCATGTTTATCCAATTTTCCATCAGGACCCTAAAACTAGCAAACCGTTGAAGAGCTGTAAATCAATAACACAAATTAGCTGACGTTAGCAATGGCTGTGATGATACGTTGAATGCATGCTGTTGAGATGATGACAATATACACATTATTATCATCGTCTGTGGAGCAAATTCAGCCTCCCTTCCAGCATTACACATCATGTTAATAGAAAATGAACGTGTCTGAATACAGAGCTTTGTCTCTCATGTTTTAGTTTTAGGTGAAGCCAGTAATAGAAAGAATGATACAGTTGTACCGCATTAAAGAAAATATACCACAATGTTGGAAAATGTTTCTGCACATAAGTAGCTTACAGTTTTAAATATCTTTTCCAACTGCTAATGAAGTCATGAAGCCATGTAATATCTGATGACATGCTTCAGCTTGGAAATTGTTCCTACAGCTAATGAGAGTTATCCTTCTTTCGGTTAATGATGACCTCTCTGTTAACATCGTTTTAATAAAATGGCGCCGGGGAAGTTTTTTTTTTTTTTCCAGTATCTAAGAGGAGTTCATTATGCTACATTAGCAGAGACGAGAGAGCTAAATCAGTGTTCCTGCAGAGGAGTCTTTGTTTCACAATCAAATTACATTGGATTCAGGAGGGGAAACATAATGGTAAAAAAAAAAAGGGAAATCCAACTGTGATAAGAAATCTGTTTAAAAAAAAGTTGATACAAACTTTTGGCATCTTGGCATTCCACATCAAAATCTTATGTGCTCAACAGAGAGGGAGGAGGAAGGTGATGGTTTTGGTGGATTAAGAGGAGGTAGAGCTTTCAGCTTTCATAATGAGGATGCAGTGATGCATTTGGCTAATCTGCTATATTTATTCAAGCAATACATTTTTTCTAAATCATTACTGTTGGCATTCTCTAGACAGACTATAAAGGTTTTCAAAGCTTGTTGTCAACGCACCTTTAGTCTAAAACTGAAGCCGTTACTTCTTCAGTTCACCTGGGCAGGTGAAAATAATCTTATTCAAACTGGTAATACTGAATAAGTGGACCAAAAACAGACTGACAGAAAATGTCAGAGCTCTTCCAGGTTTTGTCATAACTGACAACCTGAACAAACTACAGTACATGAAATTTCCATTTTATGGGTGTAATCATGGACAGATTAACTCGACAGGGAGCCCCAGGGACAAAAATGAGATGTAGTCCATTTGTATTGTAAAAACAGTTGGTGGTAACATCCATTTGAATAAGGCCACTGCACTAACACAGTGGGGGGATCTGGGGAAAAACGCAGGATCGGCGCTAAAAAAGTTGTCTGATTCAACGTAAAATGGGTTGGGGAGGCACGGAAATGCCATTCTGGAGTAAAAGTCGTGAGGGAACAACGTTCCTGCTCAGATTTTATAAATCTATTCATTTTTTTTAATAGGGCTGAAATTGCTTTAGCGTCTTTAAGAGTTTCTAAAGCATTTTCATAAAATTTATATAATTTATTGTGCTTCAATGGCATGACATTGGAAGGTTCCTGGAACCAGTCCCCAAGGTAGCGTCTCTGTGCCGGTGTTGTCATTGCTGCTGGCTACAGGGTTGCTGGAACCTGCAGTGATGTTGATAAGTACTTGTCCTGCATCTCTCACGCATAAAATCTGAAAGTACTTGCATCGTATTTTTGTTGAGATTATGCTAACGTTACATTATGAACAACAAATTTGTGCTGAACTCATGGAAACCCTGCTGTCTATGAGCTCCTACACAAACACACACGGAGCAAAGTCAGCGAACAGCAGAGCAGAGAAGCAGCCTTGAAGAAGTTAACCAGGTGACGTGATTACAACTCCAAGATTACTCGAGTTGATAACTACTACGCTTGGTACTGAAAGGATGTGCAATAAAACCTTGACGGGTAAATTGCCAATACTTGATCAATACACCTTTTCAACAAGTATAAACTTGTAAAATGTAAATTAGCGTATATAGTATATACAAAGAATATAGTGATTTTGCTGTTATAAACAACTCAACTGTTCATGGCCTAGAATCATTTATATTTTAAAGATTTATATTAAAGAACCGAACCAATATAAGAGCAGTAGTTTCGATACCTATCCCTAAACACGGGTTTACCACTACAATTTGTCAAAAAATATTTTAATGGAGACCCACTTAATTTCCCTGGACCTGCTCAAATGAGGGGGAGTCACTACATTGAAAACCTATCAACATCATTGAAGCTGTCGAGAAATTCATAATAAAAATCAATAGTAGTGGTTCGCTTTCTAATTTCCTCAAACATATCTGCAGTCTTTGATGTATCTAGTCTATTTAATGCAACATTAATCTTGATTATTTGACAGTTTGACATTATTTGAAGAACAGACTGCGGTTGTACGTACAGATGTGTGTAACTGCGAATGTGATCAGGGAATTTGTGCAAAAGAGAGGCTTCCGCTCACTGAAACTTCCCATAATAAATAAATAAAAGTACATCTGTCTGCCACTGTAGCAGGGTGAGAAGTTAAACCACAGCAGGTCAGCAAAGACAGGATTTTTAGGAGGTATTATCCTTTAAACTGGCCTTCCAGGAACATAATTTCTTATCTCACAACATTGAAACATACAACCTGACCAATGCAAACCCTTGCAGGGCCACATTTTTTGACAATGTGTGTGATGAAATACCATGACATGCCATAATGCTTATAAGATAATCAATCACCAAAACTCAGTCTTGTCACTAACTACAGTATGTGTGGCCATGAGGCATTTTTTCACAAGCCCTGATTGAGTGTAGTTGGATAATGTGAAACTAAAAGTAGAATGCAACAAAGTAGACTTCCAATGTGGACTAAAAATAATTGTTTGACTGTACGCTAAGACACCCTATGAATAAAGTAATTATGCACAGATTCATCTATCTACATATATTTCATTGTTCAGTGCAGTTCCTTGCTTGCGTTTTTAATGAAATGTCCCCCAAACTGCATGTGATTAATCTATGCAAAGAAACCAAATTCACTGCACTTCACCTGGTGCAGTGGCATTGCCCAAGTGTGGTTAGAGAGGGTGAAAAATGTAATTTGTGTGGGACAGTGCTTATCGCTCGACTTGTTTAAAGCAACCAATTACACAATGCAATGATGTGAGAGTGTGTGCGGTAAGCTAGGTCAATCATTTGGCAGAACTAGGAAATAAAGAATTTAATTTTTTTCATTTACTTTCCCGTGCATATTTTCGAGCTGCTAGATATTTTTCCACTTACTGCTCCCACTATTTACAGTCCTCACTGCTGTTTAGAGGTAAACAACTTGACTATAATAAAACTGTAACCCAGACACTCAGTTAATGCAAATTTTATTGTTTATCATCATGCATCAGACTGCACTTTTCACAGTTCATGAGTGGATAGGAATATATTAATAGTATATCCCTATACACTGCACACACCATGTTGTAATACACTCCATATATTAATATTGGTTCATTCAGGTCATTTCTGCCTACCCAAGGCCAGTTGAGGTCAAAATGTTACTCAACACACTAATTATGGTGTTTACCACGATTCCAGTCTACAGATATCTATTTGCTGCAGTAGAAGCCATTGCAGAAGTCTATTTTATGTTGCATGTACCCTGGTTAACGAAGATTACACTACCAGACTACGTAGATGGCTATAATGTATTGTTAAATAAAGTGTCTAATCTAAATAAAAGGGCCAAACAATGTAACTTCAATTTTTGCTGTGTCATATTTTTAAAATATGAATACAGTGTTCCCACTATGATTAATGTTTAAGCCATGCCACCTGTGTCTTCAGGTGTGAACAATCAGTGATAAAACAGCTTTATATGTAATGTGACACTAGAATGAGAAAAAACTGGGAAGGATTATTATATTCAAAAAAACTAACAATAAATGTTATATTTTACCAAAGACATTATACAAGAAAGAGGTGGTAAAAAACTGAGCTGCAGCACACACCTCTCCTCTCCCTTCCAAACACTAGCTACCCTCCAGGCAGTGAATGGACATAAAGTTGTTACTGTGATGTAGAGGCAGAGCTCAGTTAAAACTTTATGGATGAAAGATACATTTGTTACAGATTATTAACTCACCAAACTCTTGGCAACATAGACATGAACAGCTGAAACAAAGCTGTTTACCGTCTTCTCACTGACCCGCCCTTCTCTGCTTCTGATTAGCTAGTAGTCCTTAACTAGGAACTGTGCATGTGCAACTCCCAACAAAGATCATTTAGAGACATGATGTATTACTCCATAGCTAAAATGAAGCATTCAACACACAGGGTGAAAAGAGGAGAGGCAGCAATGTGCAGTATGACAAAAAATATAGTGTTTTTCGAAAATTAAAACATGTAAACCTGTTGTGGTACAACCCCTAAATAGGATTATGAACCTGAAAATTAGCATAATAAAAAATCTTTAATCAACTTATAGTTGTGTTTTTAATCAGTTTTCTCTTTTAACCCAATATTGTACCGACTGTAATATTGTACCGTTTGCTTTGAAACTAAATTAGTGAAATCCAAACAATGATCTACTTAGGTATATTTTACATTATTTAAGCCATGTATCAAGTATGCTGTTTAATTAAACAGCAGATCAGTATCCGTGAGCGAAAAAGCATCCTTGTGAGGTAGCAGTTCTGTTCTGCGTGGACTAATGTGGTCTTGCAAGCAGTGGCTGTGACAAGCACCCGCTCGACCCTTCCTACGCACTTGCAACTGCTCAATGCTCACTCATCAGGTTAAATTTTGAGACTTTGGAGGCGGGGATGGAATAGACAGTGACTGATTTCTCTGCTCATTTGATTGTTCACTTTCAACACCCACAGGCTCCAACCTGTCTCTGACCCCCTTTTTTGGCAGAAGAATCATTTAAAAAAAAAAGATGTCGCAGAAAAAAGAGGTAAAAAATCATAGGCTATTTGTGTTTACAGCAGTGGCTTATACGACCCATGCAATTAAATCTACAATCGCTTGGAAAAATGTAGACGCAATGCATAAGTTGGTTAAGGTCATTGCTAGCAAGTGTCGTTCTTCCACTGTGTCAGTGATCAAACCAAACAGCCAATCAAAGGTCATGGTCAGTATTCAAAGTGACCAATTAAACGCCATATTAAATCAACCGAGTCAGCTCGGAGATGGTTTGCGTCTCTTTCTGGTTTGCTGCAGGCTTAATTAGGATGGCTTATTAGAGAGCACAGAGATAAAACATGGACATTAGTCGGACAGATGGAAAACAAATAAGACAAACAAATCACACTGACAAGCAAAGACGAGCACAAATCGAAAGTGTGAGACATCGATGTGCTGGCTCGACCACTTTTGTCAGACAGCCAATCAACTTTAGTCTGCATTTCTAAAACCAGCTTGGCACTCTTTCACTACATCCTATGTAGTAAGGCCTCTTGATCACTTTTTCTTGTATGTCTGGTGTCTAGGTGTGCATGCAAAACATGTTTAATTTTTTTTTTCAGCCTTGAGCAGTTTGTGTTCCATCCAGGATGTTAAAAGATCACCTATCTTCGCCTCTTCCCGCTAAGTATTAGCAATAGCTAGCCCTTGAAAAATTGATTTAAAAATAAATGATGCCCGTCCTTGGAACTGCTTTCGTTTGTTTGTAGATTGAGATTTGATTCATCTAGAGTGGAATCAAGATAATGACAACTTTAATTAATACAAGGTATAAATGCAAAGGCCTGTGGATTTTATATCCTCACACAGATAATGTATCTAGATATCACATGTACCAGGTGTTAATTGGGCCAATAAGTATTAAGTGTGACATGCACCTTTTAAACTGGGTATATTGCTGTTGCTTAGCATGTGCCTCAGACCACTATTCCACCAGGACACTCACATTCAGCTATTACTTCATTGTACCTGGTTTGAGCACCACAGTGCTGAATTATGAAAAATGTTATAGGCAAGTTAAATGACTGGCTGTTAAATGGAGTGAAATCTAATTTATTTTGACTGCGACCCACTGACAAAATGTCAAATCTCTTGGGGCGACGGGTTACCAAACCTCTGCCCAGTGGCTGAGCTATGTGCGAGACACTTCGCTTGTAACTGCAAAGTGTGAACCCAAAATGCAACACAGGTCAAACAAAAAAAAAAGGTGTGATCAGTTTCTGCCTCTCCCTGTTTCTCTTTCTCTGTCCGTCCGTCTTAACTAGTGTCTGCCTTGTGCTGATGATTAGGGATTCAGCGTGTGTCTCTCACTCAAGCGTTTGCTCCAAACAGTGGTGATGGCCTTTTGTTCGCCTCAGCAAGAGACTTTGGCATAGAGGAGGAAGACAGCCAGGATGAATATGCATAACCTTCACGCACTAATGTCCACAGACAATCACTGAAGAGAGGAGGGGAGAACAGCAAGGGTGAAGCTGCGTTATTAGACAGTTTTGTCCAATCATGTCCTACTGCAGTTTGATTTGCAGAGGAAGAAATTGTTCTTCAAAATCTCTCACACCCTACATTTAGCTGAATTTAGTAAATTTAGTGAGTTCAATTTAAAAGACTTTGTCAGGCATTTTCCACCTCCAACACATGATCTATTTCAAAAAAATCTGACCTGTAAAGCTTGCTGTCCACATTCCAAATTCAGTGACAAGACCATATTTGCAAGTTTATATATAATCAGTCGCTGTCACTGCAAAGACTGGTTTCTATAGTAACACGGCACGCATAATCATTGACCGAGGACATGTTTTCTTGGTGCTGCAATGATCTGGTAAGATAGATGTAGCGCTTTCTTCTCACTGTATTTCTGATGCAGTTTTATATTCATGGTGCAGAACACATCCGTCACACATGAAATCAACAAGAGCGGTATCTATGTTGGCTGTCACCACATTCCTCCATGCTTGTCCTCTGCTCTTCTAGTCACCACATGCAATGTCAAACATGTGCCAGGCACGTAGTGATGGGGAAGGATATTCAGTTACATGGTGAGAGAAAGGAATTGAATTGAAAATCGTCAATAAATGTGATTTAGGTCTAATCAAATTTTCTGATTCGAGCCGCCTCAATGTGAATCCTCACTGCTCTCTTACTCATGTCCCCATCTCCAGCTACTGCACATTTATTTCAGTATTCTTTCAGTTGTATACAACTCCCCTCTGAAATCACACTGACCCTTAAATCTCTATTCCCCTCATCTTTGCTGTCTTTGTCCTCACCATCTCCTTTCTAGTCACCTCTCCTCCAGCCTCCTCTCTGTGTCCTCATTCTCTTCTGTCCTTCATATCCTTTTCTTTTTCTTCCACCCCTGCCCTCTCCAACTCTTTCTACCCTCATTCTGAATTCTACCTGTGTCCACACATGTCTATTCATCCCTCTCTCCTCCTCTGCCCTTGTCAAATTCTTTCAAACCCGTCCACCCTTCCTTGCTCCTCTATGGTTCATCTCCTCCATCCATGCCCTAAGGATATTTGGCCCCGGCAGTTCCCCTCCTGCTGCAGTCCCAACAGGGGCTGTCCCAACTTACCCAGCAGGATGACGATGCACAGCAGGATGGCAATCAGAGCCCCCGTGCTGAGACCCGCCGAGGAGAGAAACGCCTCGCCTTGGCACATCCGGATCCTGCCGTGGCGTTGGCATGGGCACACCCGCAGGGTTAAGGTGCTGGTGCCACTGAGCGACGGCTCCCCACCATCCCACACCACGATGGGCAGCTCGTACAGCTCCTGGGTCAAGTGGTTAAAACGCCGCCGCCTGGCAATGATGCTTGCCGTGCTGTCTATAATGAAAGAGGTTAAGGAAAATTAGACCCCTTGACAAAAAAGACTAATTGATGGTTTCATCTTTCTTCTCAATTGCGTTGCTCTTTCATCGAAGCATGCAATTATCCTATTTATACAGGAAGACATTTAGATTAAGGGTAAGACTCGTCAATTTGACAGAAAAAATTGCCATTGTGAATTTGATGTTTTTTCACCCTTTTTTTCTTTTGAAGTATCTCAAGCTGGTAAATGTCTTACTCTGTCTTACTGTTGCCTCCCTGCTTGGCTAGGCTAATTAATTTCAAAGGTGTTCGTTTACTATTCTAATGTGCTGCAAAAGAGCAGTTCACCTTGGCCTCTGCTAAAACACTGTTAATAGAACATGTCATGTAGATAAACAGAAATAAAAAGGCTGGATTTGCAGAGAAGAAAAAGCAAATAAGAGTGAACTCAAGAGGAAGGTTTTATAAAAAAGAGGATGAAGCAAATAATCACACAGATGAAACACTTGTATAAATATGAACAGGGTGGAGGGTGGTTGAAAAGGAGCTTATTGTGTTACTGTGATGTCAGTACTCTCTCTCAGGTGGACTTGAATGCATGATCTGAGACATACCCACTACCCACAACAATAAAAGTGATGAAACAACTTTAATTGGCTTGAATTCATCTGTCACAGACAACCTGTGTACAACAAGGCCAATGCACATCAATATTCCTAGTCAAGTGAAGCAGCCTTGTTTACTTCAGCCAAGCTTATTTTGACATTAATGGATTGTGGAAGTACAGGGAGAATATACATAAATTAAGTATTATTATTATGTGTAGATTACATATCTTGCACATGTACAGGTGTGTCTCAAACTTTTTTAGATATTGTGAGGATCACCAGAACCAGACTGAAAGGTTTTGAGCGTATTTGCTGTCTAGAGCTCTTTTCAGGTCGACATTTCTGTATTATAAATTCTTTATTGTAAAATTCTAATACATTTTGAGGTAAGGAAGTTTAGATTTCCATGAGCTGTAAACCGTAATCATCCAGATTAAAACAAGAAAAAGGCTTGAAATATTTCACATTATGTATAATGAATCTAGAATAAAAAACAGTTTTACTTTTAGAATGAAATTACGGAAGAAAATGAACTTTTCCACAATATATTCAAATTATTTGAGCGGCTCCTGTATACAGGTATATATTACACTTTTTCTCCAAACTACAAAAACTCACACACAAAACACAAAACTTCACAAAACAAACACTGCATTCAAAACAATGTTACAAATGCCACACACACACCATCACATTAAAATGCATTTCTAAGAACCAATTGAACACTGATGTGCTCAATGGAGAACAATATGATGAGCAGAAAACACTATTATAATAATCTTATCAGTTTTCCTTTACACTACATACTGTATGTGTCTTTTTGTAAACTGTTATGTTTTCATACTCAAATATAAAACTCATAATAGTACAACAATAGAATGTTTTTTTTTTTTTGTTCCAAAAATACTGTGTATACATGTGAGGAAGCACAGCTGGATTTGTAATCAGTTCTTCATACTGAACAAACAATAGAGAAAGGAAAATAAGCCATGTGCATGTACTGTAAAAACACAAAAAAGAAAAAAAGAAATAAACTTGGCTGCAACTTGCCACAGCTTTGCAGGTAATGTTCTCCCTGGCCAAGCAGCAGGTGAAGTGTTGCCTAGCATGGTGAATTCAGAAAAGAGCATAGTGTAGAACATAGAATCCCTGACAAGCTTTTACAGTTTGGTATATATGTTTGGGGACTGTGGTCTTTCTTGGACCTTCCACCCAGGCAGTAAATCATGTAAATAATGTGT
This sequence comes from Lepomis gibbosus, assembly GCA_029875015.1. Lineage (NCBI taxonomy): Eukaryota > Metazoa > Chordata > Actinopteri > Centrarchiformes > Centrarchidae > Lepomis > Lepomis gibbosus. Next base: position 36,740 of record JAPMOB010235653.1, read on the forward strand.
AGATGTAGATATTTCATGCATACATAAAATATACTTTTTGTTGAATTCATGAAGACTGTGCCAAATGTAGAAAATTGTATGTAGAGTTTTGAAAAAAAGTTTATTTTAGAACTGCAATCTGAGTGTAAAGCAAGAAATATGTGTATTTTAGCAGACTTGGTTTAGTGGGTTAGTACATGAATCAAAAGTTGTGGTCCTGTGTCTCAAGTACCAGTGTTAGTGTGTGAAGAATTGAGTAAAACTGAAATAAACTTATATGCTAAAAAACAGTCCAACTGTAAGAAGCACATAGAGCTCCTACATGGACAGCAAGAGTGGTAACATTGCTGTCAGAGCTGCCATTTGCCATATGGTGGTATTTATGGTCCAGTTGCCTACCAATTCCAAACAAAACAGCATCACTATGCTGCATTGACTTTCACTATGGACTGTTTTGGCAACTCCAGCGTGAAAGGTTTGCCAGCAGAGTGCTTGAAACTTTCTTCAAGGATAGACCAAAGAAGCTACAAATACCAACAAGAAGAGGGGAACAGCTGACTTGTGATTGAGTGCCGCTGTAACTTATCTGTTTGTACATGAACAGCTATATATGTTGTAAGATGGGATTTACTTTTCAGAGTAAAAGTAAAAAGTAAAAGTTGGTGATTCTATATTTGAATAGTTTAAACATTCCTTATTTTCATTTCATGTTTGTTGTTGTTGTTAGATGGCAAGCATTGCTGCAGGGGCTAGCTTGTTAGCCAAACTTAAACAAGGGTGTTTATAATTTCACATGCACCCTTCTGTCTGCACAAAAATAGCCACTGTTCTGTTGATTTCTTTTGCAACAGTCGAGGCAATGTCATTTCAAATTTGTTACGGATGATAAACTCTTGCTTTCAAAAGGCGTGCATACTAAGAAGCTTACACCAACAGGTAGGCTATCACACAACCACTTATCATGCTGGGCTGGATAGCTTTAACATCAATATTCTAATACGCAATGCATACTGTATACATGTAGGCTATTGAAAGGGGCTATCTCAGCAAGAGATTACCAACTAGCTAAATAGGCGTCCAAATAGCTATTGTTTTATAGTAAGGTGACCAGATTTCAGAAATGGAAAACCAGGGACATTTTTGGTTTGGCGGTCAGTGTAATGTGTGTGTGTGTGTGTGTGTGTGTGTGTGTGTGTGTGTGTGTATGTGTGTGTGTGTAATATGTAATAAATAGAAGCTGCAATCACTTTCTGGCAAGTGGAATACGGCATTGCATGTGTTGTACTGGCCATTTAAAAAGTATTTCAACAGGCAAAAAGGACTGGATTGGTTGGTACACAGCAAGTTAAATAATGTAGAGTCATAAGGATAATTGCAAAAGAGATCTTGTCTTCATATATAACTCAGCAGTAAGTCATGTTAATTATAGGGTACATTCCGTTTTCCAAATATAAACAAGGAAATTAGACATACGCCTACCAAACACATATTCCATTGGAAACAACAGGCTTCTAACAGGCAAACATCTATTTGGCTACAACTGTGATCATTTCCCTTAAAAGAAACATTAAAGTATCACAAGGACGTAACTTCAGTATTACCACGGACATAAAGTGATGTTTATTTGCACGCTATGTCTGTTTGATCCAGCTTTAACATGCTGTGCGCATTCAGGCGGATGGCAATCAGTGGTCGGTGGACAATCACTTTTTGGCATGACACCTGTATGCTCTCCTGTCCAGTCTTTCTAGCCACGTAAAATCTTATTTCAGGTCTGTTAACACCTTATAAAGTCTATGATTAACAAACATTTAAAAACAGGGACATTTCCGGGGCCAGGCCTCCAAAACTGGAGGCTGTCCCTGGAAAACAGGGACATTTGGTCAACCTATTTTATAGACAACATAGATCAATAACACAGCACAGAGTTAACATCTGCAAAACTTAAGGCCAAATATTCCTATGGTACGCATTATTTTGCCAGACGGTAAAAAAATTGTTGTTGTGTTTTTTGTAATTAATTGGACCAAGTAAACATAGTTTGAAGAAATTAAAAAAAAATAAAGTTAAGTTATTATTTAATGTATTAAAATAGTCAATGAATATGTTTAATTGCTTTACCAGTTAAAAATACAATTGTTCTAATTAAAGTCTTTACAAAAGCTTGTTTTTCTAAACATTACCCTCATCCAAAATTGTACCATTGTGGATCCACCTGCAGGAATGAATGTGTAAAAGAGAGTACACATATTTAAACTAAGTTTACATTCAAAATCTTTAAATACAAACTTCAAAAACATGCTGCAAATCAAGACAGTTACCTTCCTTCAATTCATCATTTGTGTTAGATTTAAAAGTGCATCTTCAGTTTTCTGGTGCCATTTCTGATATGTGTTATGTTGCAACTGTCTTTGTCTTATGTAATAATACTTATGTAAGTTGAAAGAACATAGAAAGTCGACTAAATGCATCACATTATCAATAAGTAAAAACAAGTTATTAAATAGCTATATTGTAATTATTCTTGTCACTGCACTTTTATCCTCACTGCTCTTCCTCACTCTTTTCCTCATCTGCTTTCTTAGACTTTCTTAGACTTCATCCTCAGTACCATCACCTGGAAGTGCCATTTCTTTGATGAATCATAGAAAACCTTTGTGTTAATCCTCTAAATGGGAGAACAATGTGTTTAAAATATAAGGATGTGATCTGCAGGGAGGATAACAAAGCGTAAGGTTAAAATATCCAGCGTAATAAAATTTTTATTACATTGGTATTACAACTAACAATATCAAATGTATAATTATTGAATTAATTAATATAAAATGAGTGAAAATTATGTTAACTGTAGCACTAAACGGATTCATAATGGGTGCCACAGAATCATGTGACACATTTTAACACTGCTATTAGTTTCCTTAAGGCCCTGCTACTCTTTTAAAGTAATACATCATATTTTGGAATGTTTTGTGGAGGTGTACTAGGCCAAAAATGTGTATGTTGCCCAGTGGCAACACCATACCATAGGGGGCTAAATAGTTAAGAGATAAGGAATCACATAATGTTGAAAGCAGTGCATACTTCATTCAACGTATGTGGCTGGGTGAATCAGATATCTGGAAGACTAACTTGGGCCTTACATGACTGACTAACTAGAAACTTGCACATGACACATTGCTGATATATATTCACACGATATTTTGAGTTCTGAAAATGCTGAATCGTGCACAGTGCAACCTTTTTTCCTTTCCATCCAGTGAAAAGACACCTCCGCCGTGCTGTACTATCATGCTGCTGCTCTGAGACCTCGCCTCCCACTCCAATCTCTGCTCCATCTATGAATAATTATAATGATCGACAGTTGGAATGACAACACGTACTTCAAGCTTTATTAAGTCAGACTCGCAGTATCACCGTATCAGCAAGCAGATGGGTGGGGGGTTTGAGGGACTTGAGTGTGAGAGATGCAAATAACAAGGAAGAGAGATGGGGAGTTGGAAGATGAGAGGAGAAGAGAGGGAGGTGAGGGGGGCGAATGAGGGAGGTGTGTGTATGTGTGAGCCAAAGAGAGAGCAGATAGGATGAATACCCAGGCTGAGGCGGAAAGAGACACAAACAAATTGTGTGTCCATGGTGTTCGCCGTCGCAGCCTTTACACTGTGAACCACACGACAATGGCAGCATGGGTCCTTGTGCAGACCTCAACAAGGAAGTGCACATCAATTAGGTCATGCTAATTTCACATTAAACCGCCTCTCATGGCAGGTGGGTAGTGGAGAGCTGTGCGCTTGTTGATTGATGCCGCAGTGAGATGGGCCATCTGCAGCCACGTGGCATACACATAAGAGGAGAGACAGCATGAAGTTAGAACACTCACAGATTAACCGTGTTGTGACAGCTCGTGTGCGAAGCAGGTGACCAGGCAGGAAATGAGGGAAAATATGCTTTTAAGAGCATTTCACACTTCATTGAAAATGATCCTGAACATTTTGCAGATCACTAGCAATCACTTTTCCATTTTTCTCCCTGGTGTCTGGTTTTCTACCACATAAAAAAACGCACACAGGCATTAATATGCATGTGTGTGAGGTTCTACAAAACCCTGTGGAATTCCGCCTGCACTGGGTTCGTTAAGCCAGAATACGAGCCACTAACTGGCAAATGGCCTAATTTTTTTCACTTTTCCAAAGGCATTAGCATGATAGGTGAAGTATCACTTACATAACTTTTTGTATTACTTATGCATTCCTGACTCTCCATTTCAAGATATGAAGTTAAGTGAGATTTCACAGCAAGCAAGCCTATAGGACTTAACTATGATCTCTATGGTCACTCTTTCTCATAGGTTGTTTTCCATTTTATGGCTGTCATGAAAAGAAAATGAAGCCATTTAAACTTTTTTTAAATGTAAGTGACAATGAAAAGCTAAGCAAGTGGATAGCAGATTTAAAATCATGGAAAACCATAACATTTACAGTGATTTAGAGCATCAACTGATACAATAAGAGATAGGCCACTACATTTAAATGTAACATATTTGGTACATACATGGTACGTACCATATAGAGACTGCAAGTATCTTTTTAATAGAGTTGCCTCACTGTAAAACATATGAAGAGTGATTAAAAAAACAAGCAAGCCAAAAATATACCAACAATAGACACGCAACACAGCCACATCTCTACAGACTTCACACTTGCCTACACATGCACTTAGCTGGATTCCTTGTGAACTTTGGTGGGTGTGTGTAGGTGCCACTGATGGGATTCAGCACGAACCTTCTCTCCAGTTGCCATTTGGAGCACAACGTACATTGCGGTGGCACTATTTTGGGACATATATACTGTATATTGGGTCACATTTTACAGGCCAGTACATATTGTTTGGGATCGCTCAAGTTTATAGGCTGTAAATGTTGAAGAAATGTATGTATTATGTAGGTGTTGAAAGTATTTAAGTCATTCTTTCTGCTAACAGATATAGCAATATATTTTGTTAGATAGTTTGTTAGAATCCTCCAAGGCTTATTATTTTAAGCAATTTGCATGTTTTTGCAAAAAAGTACAGCCTTGTACATAAATAAGACAGTCCCAAATGTCTTGAAATTGGTTACAGCAGTTTCCCTCCTGTACAGTCCAAAGTTGGTGTACTGGGAAACCATCATGCCTTCAAGGAGAGATTGATATGGGAGGGTTTACAGACTCTGCGGAATCATTTGTACTTACGGTCCTGAATATGTTAACTACTGTATACAGTATGGCACGAGCGAAAAACATCAGCATCTGGTAGCCAACAGTTAACCATCAATGTAATGTAAAGCTTTATGGGTGGAAACTACACTTGAAATTACTGCATATTCCACAGGCGCCAAGATGTAGACTGCCCTTAGCCTATATTAAACTACACTGAACAAAATTATAAATGCAACACTTTTCTTTTTGCCCAAATTCATCATGAGCTGAACTCAAAGATCTAAGACTTTCTCTATGTACACAAAAGACCTGTTTCTCTCAAATATTGTTCACAAATCTGTCAAAATATGTGTTTGCCGAGATAATCCATCCACCTCACAGGTGTGGCAAATCAAGATGCTGTTTAGACAGCATGGGTATTGCACAGGTGTGCCTTAGGCTGGCCACAATAAAAGGCCACTCAAAAATGTGCAGTTGTATTGGGTGGGTCCAGAAACCAGACAGTATCTGGTGTGACCACCATTTGCCTTACACAGTGCAACACATCTCCTTTGCACAGACTTGATCAAGTTGTTGACTGTGGCCTGTGGAATGTTGGTCCACTCCTCTTCAATGGCTGTGCGAAGTTGCAGTCAGGTCAAGACCCCGGTGAGGACACTAAGCATGCAGATGAGCTTTTATGAAATGGTTCCTGACAGTTTGTGCAGAAATTCTTTGTTTTTGCAAACCGATTGTTGCAGCAGCTGTCAGGGTGGCTGGTCTCAGCTGATCTTGGAGGTGAAGATGCTGGATGTGGAGGTTTTGGACTGGTGTGGTTACATGTGGTCTGTGGTTGTGAGGCCGGTTGGATTTATTGCCAAATACTCTGAAACACCTTTGAAGATGGCTTATGGTAAGAAATGAACATTCAATTCCCAGACAACAGGAGGAATAGGCCGTTTGTGTACATGGAGAAATTCATAGATCTTTGAGTTCAGCTCATGATGAATGGGGACAAAAACAAAAGTGTTGCGTTCATAATTTTGTTCAGTGTAATTACACTTACCGGACACTTTATTAGGTACACCTTGCTAGTACTGGGTTGGACACTCTTTTGCCTTCAGAACTGCCTTAATTCTTCACTGCATACTTTAACAAGGTTGGAAACATTCCTCAGAGACTTTGGTCTATATTGACAAGACAGCATCACGCAGCTGGTGCAGATTTGTCAGCTGCACATCCACAATGAGTGGTTATGTGAGTTACTGCCTTTCTCTCATCTCAAACAGTCTGCCCATTCTCCTCTGACCTCTGACATCGTCTTTTTGTATTTAATCTGTTTTTCAGACCGTTGTCTGTAAAAAAAAACCCAACACATTCTCACTCTGGACTCATCATATATTGACGCTAGGTCAAGGCCCTGTGGCATCAATTTTTAATGCCCTGGGTACCCCACTTGCATCATTTTTAGACGTTAAGGGGTCCGCGGTCAAGTTAGCAGCGCTTAGCAACGACAAATATGCAACATCCAGTAAAGTTAGCAACAATAAATATTCATTGTCCGGTTACACTTTCAAAATAAAGCAGTGTTAGGAGTAATATGTTACAAAAGTTACAAAAACACTAATGTATTGCTTTTTGCTGTAACGCAGTAATATAACGCATTACTAAAAAAATCTTACCTGTTACCTGTTACAATCTCAGTAATGCACATTACAATGCATCTGAAATTAATTGGTGTTGTTTTTTTAATAATTCACCAACACCAAGAAACATTTCAGCAGCAGAAAAACATATCCATGGGTAAAAGAGTAAAGTTATTTCCTGTTGCGGTAATCCGACAGTCGAGATTGTAGGCAGGCAGCAAACTACATGGGAGGTCGGCTCCTCTTACACAAACACTGCTCTCCGGATTCTGGCCATCCATCCATCCATCCATCCATCCATCCATCCATCCATCCAT
>JAPMOB010235654.1:0-17959 GCA_029875015.1 Lepomis gibbosus
CAATGTCAGCTGGGATAGGCTCCAGCCCCCCTGCGACCCTGTACGCAGGATAAGCGGTTGACGATGGATGGATGGATGGATAATGCAGTAGGGCTGTCAGGCATTCTGTATTGATGTCATTGATATGTTTCTCCTGCAGATCAACTTTTCTCATTTAATTGAAACCCAGCTGAGTCTACATACATGCAGGCATGCCTGAAGTAGCCTAAAGTCTTTGTGCCTGTGGCACCTTTTCACCTTAATGATAAATTAGCTTACTTAATTTGAATTTAGATTAAAAAGAAATATTGATGAAAATGTTCACTCCCCCCCCCCGAGAAGAGAGAGCATACACTTAATTTCCTGTATTCTGGAGACATTTTCTGCACCAATTTATGGTAGAAATGTCTTTATTTTTATAAAGGGAAGGACAAAAGTTAGGTGGCAGGTGACAATTCAGAATATAAAAATATAATAGAATGTAATGCAAGTTACTTTTTAAAAATATATTTATACTTAATATATTAATATTGCATTACAGATTTTCTTATTGTGCAAATAAACCTTTCTCATAGCATTTTAATTATTAATTAACATTTCTTGGTGCAAGCTATTTTTCAGTGGCCATGGCTCTCCTTTACTCCTTCAAGTGCCTGCTCGATGCAGGGTAGGCTATGCAGCTGATGTTGAAGTTACTGCAGCTCCAGTACCAAACAGCCCTAAAGGTTCGTTGGCCGGTAGCTTATGCCAAATTACCAGTCCACTCCTTACGCTACCCCTTTTAGACCGTCTGACAGACACAGAGCCCTTCTGGGACTGTAGCCTACTCGATGAGAGGAGCGCACTGATCTTCATCAGAGGAAGAAAACCGGAACTGAAAACACTTGTGATCAGACAGCAATATCACCACAATTCCACACAAATGTTCACTTCTGCACTTCTGATAAAGTGAGCCCATTTTGGTGTCACGAAGCAAAGTGGAAGTTGGACGCGACAATTGATTGTTCAATCCTTTCTAGTGTTTCACTGTGAACATTGAATCTGGGACGCCTCACAACGTGCCAACAGAAAGGCTAGAGTCTCATATTTTTTTTTGCCTTCCACAGCAAATTCTACGTTTTTCAAACATTGATTAACAGGAGCACACAGAGCACTCTTTCGCAATGTATGGTGAAGCGAAACTGGGATGATGATGGAACTGTGAAACAAGACAGGAAGGATCCCATTTTTTTGTTTTTTGGCTTTTCCAAACTCAAGACAGTATCATACGCACTGCTTCAGATGCCATTATTTGTTTACATCCTTGCTCCTGGAAGTCAGTCCCTTCTTGCTGATGACTTGACACATGTCCTTAAAGACAGCAAGTTCTAATTGGTCGGGGACTAATGTGTAGTCCGTCATGTCTGTCAGCCAAGTCACATTAATACTGCATGACTCTATAATCGGCTCATGTGACACAGTGACTATCTTTACAGACAAAAAACATTGTGTAGTCCATACCTGGCATAAGGCCGCAGCCAGAAGACGGTTAGCTTAGCTTTGACAAAAACTGGAAACAGGTATGTTAAAAGTTAAAACCTATACTTACCAGAAACTGTAAAGCTCACCAATTAACATGTTGCCTATTTATTTATTCCACCTGTACAAAAACCAAAGTGTTAAAACAATGAGCTGTGGTGCTGGACTATTTCTTGACTAAGTATTGTTGTCACCATGGTGGTGCCATGCAACCACAGGAAATTTCAAGTTAATGCTATCGTTAAAAAGTATTTGCATATTTCCCAAATGACTACTGCTTTAAATATTTCCTGAACAGAATATGTTTTACTTACCTAAACTTAAACGTACATAAACCATAAGGATGGCAGGTCAGAAAACAGTCAAATGAGTCACTCTTTGGAACTAAGTCCCATGAAATGTTTTTGGACAATTGACAAAAAACTTATAACTTATACATATGATTTCTAAACCACGTTCTATTTAAAAGAAATTCAAAGGCTTCAGTGATGTCCTCCTAAATCCAAAATCACACCTCCCAAATTCTGTCAAGAAAATTAAACCTTCACAAGATTGGCAGCATCCTGGTGTGGAAAGTGCTGTCCATTGGTTCATGGCCTAATAAAAAATGTATTTCTGATTTTAATAAATATGTGATGCCTCACAAGAACCTGTGTCCTTATACATCCTAGACTGTGCCTGCTCAAGCATGAGTAAAGCCACATATGTGACGATGTGATGAGTGCAGCCACATAAATAGTGCATTCAAATCAATGTTCCACATGTGACACCGGCTGCACTAATGGCTGAGCTGCTACACAAATGAAACATTATAATTACAAAGTTTTACTCAAAAATTTGAACAAGTTGCTCAGACCTTTTTAGAATTTGCTCAACATGTTTGACTCTGCTCATGGCTGTATGTGTTTTCTACTGTAACATTGGGAAACAGTACTGTAACACCGTCACAGTAGGAAAAAGGAAAATGTGTAAATAAAAATATAAAAAATTTAGCTGCTTCAGTTTCAGGGTCCTAATACTTTACATGCTGGCTCACTGTCATGGAGCCGCTGTTGATGTTATTATTAACCACTGTGCTTTTCCTTCTAGGGTCGAGTAGAAAGTCAAAATGTCTGCTGTGAAAAAGGCAAATTATCAGGTCACACAACCGATGATTACACTACACAAGTAGTGAACAAGGGTCTTGCATGCAAACTTAGCATCCTTTTCAAACAACTAAAAAACTACAAATGTAGAAATTAATTCATGCCCCTTTGTAATAAATACCCAAGAGCCCTAATGTTAACTTCAAACTGCTCCCACCTCACATATTTGTTTGCAGATTATGCATGCGTGCATGTTCTTGGACGCGGAACAAAGAAACAAACACATTCTTTCGGGCGCGCACGTGACATGCGCACATGCTAGCAGACACTCACACACACTCTTTCTGTCATACACACGGACACAAACACACACTCTTCTTTTTGTTCTTTGCCTTTAGTTAGATCATATTGTGTCTTTTACTTTTCTATTTCATTTAGAATGTTATAAGACTGACTGAATGAATGAATAAATAAATGAACGAATTAAGTGGCATTAATCATTTCTCCTTCTTTAAGGGTGGTGTCCTGAGGTGAATTAAATTATAAAATTTAATATAAATAGATTATTTCTAATAGTCCAAAATGTATAATAATCCTTCTGCACCTACAGAACCTTGACAGTTATAGCCCTTTTCCCAAAAAGCAGTACACCTAGGGGAAACATTGCTTAGTGTCTCAGCTAGATATTGTGGGCAGGCAAATCAGGGCTGGATTGTCACGTGATCTATTACTATATCATTGTATATACCATTATTGTGATCGCTGTTGACCCTTAAGCCCTTGTATTGCTTACACTCATCCCCACGTGTGCGACTTAACAGACAAAAAAGCCGCAAAGTGGATGAAAGAGCAGCAAAATGACTTCATAAGCTAAAAAATATTTCCCTGTGCAGGAACTTTGCCTACCTATCAAATGATAAATCATTTACATAGAGATCAAAACTGAGAAGTCCAGGTAAATGTGAGTCTGCATGTATGCAGTGGAGAGTGGAAAGCGTATGTTTTCATGACATATGTGTGTGTCCGCGTGTGTGTGCGCGCCCTGGTCCTCCGCTCTTCACATTAACAGAGTGTTGGTATGACTTACTCCCTGAATAAACTCGCTAAATAAAAAATAAATACAATCTGATCCACTTTCAATGACTACACCTTTTCCTCCTTCTATCTTTGAGCCCCTCCCCCACTGGTGTTACCATGGAGATGACCAAATGCATATCATATGCATGCATGAGTTTGTGTGGCTTATGCGCTCGGGGCTGGGCAGCAGGCAGAGGGGGAGAGTGTGGAGAGCGGGGCGCGACACAGAAATGTGTTCTACTTAAAATGCTAATTTTACATATTTAATGCCACGGTGCAATTTCTATTGGGAGATGAGCGTAGAAGCAGTGAAGCGGAAGTAGAAGGGGGAGAGCACTTATAGCATACACTCGACTGTCCAACCGGAGGCAGGGAGGTGAGGAGGCGGGGGGATGATGAAAGCACAAATTCCCTTCTCCCCACTTAACTCATTTATTCATCTGTTTGTACCCTTTCCCCCATCTCTCTCTCTCTCTCGCCCTCGTCTCTGTCTCTCAGTGTCCCAAGCCTTCTTATATAATTGTTCCGAGTGTGATGAGACAGAGATTCACTGACAATGGTCCAAACTGTTCAGAACGACAATATCAGCAAAGAGAATCCTTGACCTGTTGCTGAGGGCACGCTTGTACATGTGTAAAATGTCAATTGTTGACATGAAAAATAGAAAGGCCATTTGTAGTTAAAAAAGATTCATTACACGTGGTTAAATCAAATTACGTATTTACTGAACTATTTTAGCTAATGTGCATTTGTGAAAAGCAAATCTTTTTAGAGAGGAAGAGATCATAAAAATCAAGCAAGCGACTGATTGTGAGTGACAAACTCTAAGACAGAATATAAAGCTTTGTAGTGATTCATATTGTGGATCAACATGGCAGAGCATATTTATATCCGCAACACATCCACATCGTTTTTGACTATTAGTTCAATGTCCAAGTATTCTCTCGAGGTCTCTTCCTGTTGTGCTCCCTGACCCCAGCTAGCATGCAGCCATCAGTGGTTTCATGGTTGATTACAGCTGTTCCTGGATTACTCCCGTGTTGTTTTTGGGGCTGAAGGTAAAACCAGATTAACTCGACTTTGGATCTGTGAACTCAGCTGGAAGGCCAGAGGGCTGGTTCTCATGGAGAGAGGATGGACACACACATCCACAGGGCAACAGCGTACACACACTCCAACACACAGACCAAACGAACACATCAAACAAGATAGCAAAGTAGCCCATAATATGAGAAGATGAAATATAGCAGATTTGACTTTTCTTTTCAACTTATAATAACATCATTTCCCCCGATTTAGTTACATTTTGGTTAAGGGATTCAAGCGCATGCTCTGCCTTCACAGCAAATGACCAATCAAAGTAACTCTCATGGTGGAATAATTTGCTTAAGATCAATAAGACGAGTGTCCTGAGTGGATTTAACTTTAAAAATGAGAGAAAAATGAGTAAAGACGGTTGCTACATCAGCTGAGCAAAAATGTTACTCTTTCTTTACTTATAAATTGTCAAAGTTAAAAACAGCCTTCTAGTAAAAACCTACTGCAAATATAGTTCAACAAAGGTCAATGTTCTTGTGTGTGTGCACTTATTGCAATGTTACTTCTTTCTCGTCCTAATTTGTGTTCAATTGCAAAACTGCATTATCTTTTACAAAGTGTAAAGTGTTCCGTTTTTCACATCTTTCTTATCATTACATGGCACTAAAATTGTGAATAGCTGAAGACTTCTAGTTTATTGTTGTGCAATGTTTTTTTCTTTCTAACAATAAACCTAACTGGTTATTAAGATTTAAGGTTGCCTGGTGGGATTCCCTCTCTAGCTGATGTCAGTTGCTGTTTAAATATTTGTTGAATCATCAGCAAATGTACCACATCTAACTTTTATGGATGTCTGCAGGTCATTTTGAACACAAACTAAAAATGGCTATGATGGTATCAACCCATCAACCTTCCACGTTAAACTTCCATTCCCTTGGCCTGTCTCAGCTGTAGCATTCAGTTTAGTGGCTATCTCTTGCTCTACCCATGTAAAGTAGACAACTTCTGGATTAACCCTCTCTGTATACCAGCCCAGGGGCCATCAGCAAAGCTCTCTCAGTACAGTATGTTTCATAAAGAGTCTTAAATCCTGAACCCTGAGGACTTCTGCATCACGCTGACAGGTTGCCTCTGCTGTGGAGTTCAGTGGAGCCAGTAAGTCCTCGGTCTCTCTGGCTGATGATGCCCATGGCTGGCTGGAGCTATTGACAGTCCCTGATACTGACAGCAAAGCAATCTGCCTCCAGAGTCCCTGGGCTCACCGTTTGTGTGTGTGTGTGTGTGTATGTATGTGCGTGTGTGTGTGTGTGTGCGTGTATCTGAGTTTGTTCATGTGGTATGTATTTGCATGTGCCGTGTGTGCTTTTAACTAAAGTAAACTGACCTCCACTTTTCAAAGCTTGGAAAGAAGATGTGTGTGTGTGAAGATGTGGAGTTATTTTAACCCCCCACCCCTCTGTTGGATTTTGTAAAGGGGTGGTCTGCCTAGGCTATAGACTTGTTTGTATTATTATTATAGGAACACAAATGATGGGTCAAGGGAAAAGGCAGGCAACAAAAGTCCCTAGTGATTAATTTTTCTTTGCTTATCTTGTTCAAGTGAAATTTAAAATACATTTGATTGGTAGAAATGACTTGCTGCTGTAGGTTGCTGTAACCCTGCTCCTGGTAACATCCTGTCTGGCTTCGTAGCAGCACTGTCATTATTTCTGTGTATAAGGTGGCCTTTTGGTCATGGTAGACTTGGGTGAGCGTGCAATCCTGCCAGTCACAGAAGTCCTTGACCACTATTTTAGTCTGAGAAAAGACAAATAACATAAGATAAAACTGACAGGTTAACCTTTTCAATTATCTTGTAGCCAAGAGGAAAAACAACGCACACTGTTAATGCAATGTGGCACGGAGACAATTGAAATATCATTGCTCTCATATCCTGGGGCCTCCACACACTGTATCTCCATGAGATACAGCACAAAAATGCCCAAACAAAACAGCTGGAATTCTATTCCTGTGCATGTTTGCAAAGTTCAACTTGCCGGTGTCAGTCGAGTCCTCTGTGTCGTAAGCTTCAATAAAAGAAACACGCACACACACACACACACACTCAAATCTCAGTGAGTGGCCTGCTAGACACACACAGTTTCCCCAATCCTCCCACAGGCACCAGTCCAGCCCATGAGGTCATCGCCTGCCGAGACCCAGGATTATAACTCCAAAGGGAACCTTGGAAGCATGTGGTTATACGTTCTGACAGCCCTGCAGTCTGATTAAGCCCCCTGTTTGCTAACGCTAATGCTAAGCTAATATTAGCTTTGTTGTCAGCCAAAAGGTGTCTTTTTCAATAGCCCTGCCAGGCTAAGCTATGGTAGGCTAAGCTATAGTGATGCTAATTTCCCCCAGTGCACGTCTGTATTTTCTATCCAAATGACTTAACTCGGTGTGAGAGATTCATCATCATGTAATAAGCTCAATGCACTGAGCTAACAGAGGATCACTTTGGTCTAATACAAGATTAAGGAGGGTCATATGCAGAGGATTTGGGTTTAAGTAGTTTGGAGGCTGAAGGGAACAAGACCGAAAAGGGTGAAGTGTAAGGACACAAGATTAATGTTGCTGCCTGCCTTAAGGATAAAACATACTAAACCAACTGAATGAGCTGAACTGCATTGCAGTTGTTCTAGCACATAAACATTTAGCCTTAATCTTCAATATCAGCATAACGCTCTTATAGCTTTAATAGCTGCAACACTCAAAAGTATTGTTTGTTTTTTAGTCCTATCCGAACATGATTAACACTTATAGATCATGGTTTTCCAACTTACTGCATCAACCGAGTTTGTTAGCAGGATGTCTCAAAACCTTTGGTGTTAACCCAGAGGTGCAGCTCAAAGGTAGTTCTAAAGAAATTCTCACATTGTGAGGATTTTTGTTATTTTCTCATGAACTGCACTTAAATGACTGGATGTACAGATTTTGCTTCGCCACATGTACGGTATTTTGATGCAGGTCTACATCAAGGCAGATTAGAGGTTTTTAAATATTTTGCTGTATTAGAATAGTTTGGCAACAGTTCATACTTGTTGGGTTTACAGTTTTTGTTATCACATGATTTATCATCACAGTGTGTTCACTTTGAGCTCTAAATAGCTAATAGTAATGTTTGCCCTTCTTGGCACGATAATGTTTCCTCAGTAGCTGTTTGGCATATTTCCTATTTACTAAAACTAGCATACCACTTCACTGGGTTAAGTTTACCTTGAGTCTGTGAGAAATTAAACAATCCCAAGAGGCTCACATTTTCCCATTAAAAACACACATTAGATTCTGCACACTGAACGTCAACAAATCAGCAAGTTATTTGCTAGTTTGCAATTTTTTGGGCAGATTTGCTTGAGAATGTTACTGTAGTGCAGATACCATTTCTCTCCCTTACCCTCTCTCACTACCCATAAGCGTTCTGGGTACTTGGTGGGTTTTAACATCAATTAAAATCCCAGCGCCACTTGCTGAGCCGCACTGTGCACTGTCACATCGCGTTGTGTGATCTTGCGGTGTGATGAGCTGTGATGAAAAGCTCCATAGTGTTTCTCTGAAATGCACATTGATGGAAAAAGAAAAGCTCTCTCTCTCTCTCGCTGTATGTCAACAAGCAAACATGCGTCTCTAACATACAGCCATTACAAAAAATGTTCTCGGGTCCACACAGATTTAAACTAGATTGCACGCATGCCTGCACAAGCAAACACAATTACCAGATAATAAGATTTGGCTGAGAAATCAAAGAGAAAGTGTAATTAAATACGATGAGAGAAAGAGAGACAGACTTGTGTGAGAGAAATCAACCATCATCCTCTCCATCCGTACAAGTTCTCCGCTTCATTCTCCTTGTTCTAACACGTCGTCCAGTAAACAGGCTGAGGCCACGTGTTATCCCAGAGTGTCTGCTTACGCCTCCCTGGGTTTAATCAGCTCTGACAAACCAAATATCTCTGGAGAGTTTACACCACTTGGTTTGACTTGTCGGTTGACTTCTTACTACACAGCAGATTGCATGGCTTTGAGGTCAGTTGCTTTTCCAGCAGTCACGTGATATCAGAGTGAATGACAAACTTGTGTTGATTTTCTCCTCAGCGTTGAAGTAAATTAGGAGAAAAGGCCTTAAAAATTTAAAAAATGGGTTTGACCTGCACATTGAACAGCTAATACGGAAAATGTGTTAAAGGTTCAGTGTGTAATATTAGGAGGACCTAGTGAAAGAAATGCAATATAATATCCATAACTATGTTTTAAGTGGTGTATAAACCTTACATAATGAAGTGTTGTTTTAATTACTTTAGAATGAGCAATTTCTATCTACATATATCGTGAATCCTCTTACATGGAAGTCGCCAGTTTGTGCCACCATGTTTTCTACAGTGTCGCAAACGTAGAGCTGGACGGTTAAATGAAAAGTAATTGAAAAAGAAATTAAATACCTGTCACGTAGATGTCCTTTCAAGAATGAGGAGAGGAAGGTAGCCCAGCGTTGAGTGTTGCCGTGCTTGCACAGTGTGGGAGTGAAAATCATTAGCAGCACAATGATATTAAAAATTTTACTAATGGACATAATTCAGCAGCGGCAATGTTACCTTATCAATTAACATTTAGATAATACTTTTTTGATATCTGTGAATCGGACAAAATATCCTCCCTTTAATGGTTTAGCATACAGTACAAACCTTGTCGTTCTTTAATCTTAATCGAGGTAAAGTGTTCAATTAATTATGATTTTGATTTAGGTCATAGTCCAGCCCCACTTAAACAGTCAAACGGCTCTACAGAGTGAGTTTCGTCATTTTCGTTTCACTACGTTGAATACGTGCGAAGAAGAACAACAACAAGTAAGGTTAGTAGTAGTAATAGTAGTAGTAGTAGACTGGTTTATTAGAAGTAAGACAAATGGAGGCCCACATTTTATTTAGCACAAGAGCCGACACAGCGTATTGTTTACATGCTCTGATAATGCTAATCCAACTCATCTTTGTAGTAGCGTCCATGTTGAATCCACATTCCTATTAAAGAGCAAATGAACACACACTGAAGTTGGAAGAACAACTTCACACCTCAGGAAATAGAGGCCATCAGGGGTCATCAGAAAATCAACCATCTTTTCAATGTTTTTTAGATTGTTTCATACTTGCTAGATAAGAACAACTGGATGACTGAACAGCTAAAGTAGGTTTGTCTACCAGCACTGATGTTCCCTACCATTTGGCCTCAGGGCTTTTCCCTCATTCTCTCTCTTTCTCATTGACTTTTAAAGTGTTCTCCTGTTTTGTTTTTTTCTTTTTTTTCTTGAGGAAACATGAACAACAAAGCTTGGCTGTAGAGAGAACAAGTCCACTGATTTAAGTGTCTGTTTAGTGAGCTATCATGGCCCTGCCAAATTCTTCTGCCATTTTACATGTCATCCAGCTTAAAGTGAGGACAGGTGAAGTTGAGGTTTAAATTTTGCCTATTCCTAAACTCCTTTTATATGATGGAATGTGAGATTGGAAGTTATTATATTAACAGAGATGTGACAAAAGTATTTATTTTCAAAAAGAAAATGTCAAGCTTTGGAACAAAATTTTGGAAGTAACTTTCATGTTGGTCTAGTTTTGATTACAGCTTAATGACTTAAATCCCAATTCACATACACGGAAAACTCTTATTAAGTAACCCTTTTAATCCAATTCAAAACCAATTAAAGCTTCGAGCAGGACTGGGCGGGCCCTCGCCCCGTGACACGTGTCGGGGGTTCTTGGGACTGCGGCGCAGTGGCCAAAGGTTGGGAGACGTGCCCCTGAATCATTGCTAGTTTTGGACTTTGAACGTAACTTCCTGTGTCCACTAGGTGGCACTAGACAACACCCGTTAACTATATGTTTTGTATCAGTACATGAAGCTTCAACCAAGCCGTGAAAATGCCATGTAAATCAAATATTTTAGGTCACAAAGGACTTACTTCCTGTTCCCAGTAGCTGGCGCTATGACATAGAGTGAATACTGGCATGTAGATGTGTTCAGGGCGGGAGTTTTATCAAACATGTAAAGTTTGGTACAGATCTGAGTATGTGCACTGTTATAACAACTTCTGTTTCATGGCAAATCATCGATTTTTGACGGTATGCCACAGACATGCCCATCAACTAAAACTCACAGATAGCACAACTTTTCATAATCAATGCCTTTACATAGCACAGCAAAATTTTGAGGTTGACTGGATTAATTGTCTAGGAGGAGTTTATTAAAGTATGGACCCTGTA
Organism: Lepomis gibbosus; assembly: GCA_029875015.1. Classification (NCBI taxonomy): domain Eukaryota; kingdom Metazoa; phylum Chordata; class Actinopteri; order Centrarchiformes; family Centrarchidae; genus Lepomis; species Lepomis gibbosus. Next base: position 10,985 of record JAPMOB010235654.1, read on the forward strand.
AAAGGCAAAAAATGTCATGAAATTGCGCATTTAAATAAAAATGGCAGATTTTCTGTTGGTTTTTGGGTATGGCTTCAAGAGGCTTTTTTATGCGTCTTGGAATGCTACATGTGCCATAAACATTTCATGCATCTAGGTGAAACAGGGCGCAGCTGCTTCATTGAATGGTCACTTCCTGTTGCCAGTAAGTGGCGCTATGAGTATGAATGAATATTGGCATGTAGCTGTCTTCAGGGCGGGACTGTTATCAAACATGTGAAATATGTTGGTGCAGATTTGTACACTGAAGTTACAACAACTTCCTGTGTCATGGCAAAACATCAACCTTCCATGCCACAGTCATGCGGTTCACTAAAAAATCAAAAGTTTCACAATGTAGCATCATGAATATCTTAAGGCTTTTCTGAGACAGTTTTGAACCAGATGTGGTCAACCTGCTAGGAGTACTACAGCACAGCCTAAATCTTGTCATTTACTGTTGACAGTAGGTGTGGCAATATGACTGATTAAATATTGGCATATAGATGTCTTCATGGCAAGCCTCTTATCAAACATGTAAAGTTGCTGTGTAATATGTATAACAATATTGTATGGTCTAAGTCTCAACATTGCAAAAGGAATAAAGGGAGAGACAGACTTAAGCTGCAGCAGGAGGAGAAGGAACATCAGAGGCCCCGGGGTAACAACCATCTAATTGAATTGCATTTTACTTTGCTACTTTCCACAAAAAATAAGAGGACCGGAGGATGAGTAAAGATGGGACAGATATAAAGAATAAAAACAAGTTTAACTGAATGATGCAAATGCCATTTCAGAGAACTCTCTGTAAGGACACATTACATTACAAAAGATAAATCTGAGTTATATACACCGCATGGTCTATTGTGCCTCTTGAACTCAAATTGACAATGTACACAAATATTTACTGCAAATCCTAGCACTTATTTTGAAAGAAATTTCAAAAGCAGCATTTGACTTTGTCACCCCAATTTAACATCAGACAGAAAGCGAATCAGACATATCTAAAAAAGAAAACCTTAGGTGAATCTAACCCTATGCCCTGACTGCCCATCCATGAGGACACTTCAGCTGTTTGTGGATTCTAAAATAAAATAATCCCATTAGCTGAGTAGACAACCAAATAATTTTCTCTCTTCATGCCTATTTCCAAATACAGCTAAAATTTGATCCCAATTTGGTTTGCAGTGGAACACATAATAATCACATTGTCCTTTCACTTTTTAATTCTGTTCATTCATTTCTCCCCCAAACTGTGATGACTAATACAAGAATACAACTCTGTGTAAGTTTGCATCCTCCGCTTTGATATATGTTTTTGTGGCCACAGGGCTTTAGGGAATTTCAACCCAAGAATTCTTTCTGAACAAATTGTGTGTGTGTGTGTGTGTGTGTACATGTTCTTTACGTGTTTTCTGCATTTGTGGTAATGTCTTTTTTAACCCACCATCCTAAGAGCAGTTACAGGCCATACTGCAGGGGTGTAATGGTACATGTATTTGTCCCTTAAGCTGGGCATACACTGTACGATTTTAGAAATCTTATTGTTTAATTCCATCTCGCACTGTACGAGTAAGAAGCCTGCGATGTGAAGCCAAAGCACATGCTTACACTGTATGGTCTGATGATTTTCACAACTTGAGTGCTCATACTCAATGTACATAAAACCCCCTGGTGGCTCCTGTGGACCATTCTGCCTATTGACAGTTGACATTAAAGATTCACTTGAAAGTTACGAGGCATGTAGAAGTTTGTTTGCTAATGACACTCACAAGGCAGAAATGTGCTGGCTTGATCATCTGTGCCATCCTGTGTGGGGCTTCAACAAAGAACTACTTTGACAGTCAATAAATCCACCAATTATTGAAACAAACTATTGAGATTATGAATCACAAAATTATTCTCTTATTTTTTTCTTGCGGTAGTTTTAGACATGTGCTCATTAACAAGACACTAAAATAAATATTGCATTCTAAAATACCTCTTTTACTAAATGTTTCTGCTGATGCTAAACAGAAAGTTCCACTGACATGGACCAAACAATATGCATTAAGAAATAAGAGCCAAATCCGTCAAGAAAACCACTTTGGCACTATATCCTCTATCGTCAGACTGGCCTCTTTCGGTCCTGCCACAGAGTTCTCTCTCTGGGAGCTGGAACTAGTTCACACAGTCTGCATGACGGGGTGGGGACGTAACGCACATGCAGCGCTATTGGCAACTGTAAAGCCCAATCAATATCTGCAACAGGTCTCTAAAAAGGTCTCTCCCTATATAAAAAATATAGGGAGGACCTTTTTTGAAACATGACTCGAATAGGATGGCAATGTTGCTCCATGTCAGATAGATGTGTCAGTAGGCAACTCTTTGTTAGCACAAAGACCACTAATGTAAGAGAACTCAATTATTGTATCATTTAGATGGCTGCATCAAATACACTAACTCACTTGTGATGGTATCACTGGGTGAGCAACATCACCCAGCAGTCAACTCTGTCTGACTCACTTAAGCATAATATGCTCTGGGTGCTGGAGCCTCAGTATTTTTGGGCCTATACAGACATATTGTCCTTGTTTTCTTTTAGATGACTTACTGACCATATCCAGATGACCTTTATTTTAACAGTATGAATAGCCCACGAGACTGTTTAGTTCCATTAAATCTAATATTTTGTTTTCCTCACTGTACCGACAACATGCTGAATTGTGACCTTATAGCCAATATTAAATTTACAATTTTGCGGCCCATTCCAGCCCTACTAATCTCTGCAAGCCTAATCTTATATGATATTGCATATCATAGTGGTTTCATGGACTGTGAAAAAAAACACACATGTAGATTCTATTTAAAGCCCCCCTCTAGTGTATTTTGACATTTCTATGATATCAGTCATAGAAATGAGTCATTTCCTTACAATGTTTATTACCCAAATATTTTTTAACAAATAGCTTAATTTTGTGCTCAAAGTTGCAAAAATTGCTTAGTTGTTAAAACGGGGTGGTGACGTATGACTATAGTAATTCCATAAGTCATACGCCATTCTCCAAGCTTGCGCAGGCGCGCTGTCATGCCTCCTTAAAAAACTGTCACGCCTCAATAAGTCGGCGCATCAAACCGATAAACATCATTGTGAGCTAGCTAACCAATTTATAATGTAATTTACTTAGAACTTACAGTAGGTATGTCTCTCTGTGTCTGACTGTTGGTTTGTCTTTCTAGTTTAGTTAGCCAGGTGTAGTTAGCTAGCATAGTTATTACAGAAAGTTAGCTAACAGAGGGTCTTCATTTTATTTTTTAGTTTCCTCTTCTTGGTTTAGTGTGCTGTTCATTTATATTATGGCATTGTGCGTGCGGTGTTGGATGACAGATGACAGAAAACATGTTGCACTTTCACCTGCCACCGTCTTATACACAGTCTGCAACATTTACTGACGACCGTTTTACCAATGCATCAGCCGAGGGTACCCACCACACCCCCATGGTAAAGTAAAGTCACCATAAAATGTAGTGGAAGTTATCGTGTGCAGTGCGAGACAGGACCATAGACTGTATGATTGATAACAGCTGATATGCGCACATTAGTTTCTATCATGGGTTAGTAATAACTACTCCTGCCAGACACAGTATATCAGTATATCGTTAGAGAACACTCCAGCTGGTCAGTTTTTGGTTGTCATGGTAATGTATTACGTCCAACTATTAACCAAACTCCCATTCTCTGTTTGAGAAAGAACGTTCATCAAAAACAGCAGTTAAAACTGGCTGGAGGAGGGCTTTAACATCACTGAGTCTGATTCCAAAGTTGTGTGCTATCTGTCTGTAAAAAGGTGCAGACAGAAGTTGCCCTAGGAAATCGACATAATCACACACAAATGGTGCATAGCTGTGTCCAATTTCACACGCATTGTTGCTGCTTACGGCGACTCTGCTCTGACCTCTGACCCCTTCAGCAACAAGACACTGGTTGTTGTGGTGCAAAGCTATGGCAACAACACTTCAACCAAATCAAAAGCAGATACAGTTGTTTAACAAGTCATGTTTATGAGAAAGACCAATGAGGTATTTACAAGGGAAAAAACAAGGTTATTAATTTGGTATGGTGAACACTCAGGTATTTAGATTGTCCTATCTTGTAGATTTAATGGTTGCAAATACTTTGACTGGAAAAAACATAAATAAAGCATAAGACCCATCTTAAACTTCCCAAAAAGCAAGCCACAGAGGATATGAGAGGAGTATGTCAAAGCAGACAAAGAAAACCTGTTTTATTTTCCCCTTCTTTCCCTTTACGGCTCTTTGCACAAAAAAGGAAATAACAACAAATAAAGGGAAAGCAGAACGAGGGATAAACAAACTAAGTACTGGTGAAACTGCCACTTGTTAAAAGAGCTTAAGTTGGCAAATTAGTTTTGGGGTCAGACCGTGGTTCTGTTCTATTGTCTGCCATGACACCAGTTCGTCATGCCTCTGCAGAGAAAATCAAATAAAACAATAGCAGCATAACAGGAAAGATCAGTCAGTGTTTTAGTAAATCCTCGTGATGGCCATTGTAGGAGTCATGGATGGGTAGCCATGAGAGTGTTTAGTAAAGGAAGTGACTCAGAGAGATGTCCAACTGTGTGCTGCTCACACAAGGTCTAAGTTATCACACTTAGTTAGACAGTAAAAAAACAAAAACACTTCATCTTCAAGGAGAAAATGGCTACATTAATAGTTTCTAAGCCCTTCGATGTTTCAATTCATGCTCGTACAATGTTTTCCTTTATCTATCAAGGGTTTTTATCTTATTTTTAATGTTACCTCAGGATACAGCAACTGCAGCATGTACTGGAAAAAACATGAACAAGACAGCAGCAAGAAGCATATGTATGCAATACTGTTAGATTTGGCAAATGACCACTAATCATTTACTGATCATTTACTCAACAAGTAATTACTGTGTAGCTGTTCATTATAAACTGATGAGTTGCCAACTACAGATTAAAGTCTTAACGATTCCATGCTTTGGGATAATTTATGATCACAGTACAATTGTGGCTGTCTGACTAAATACGAGTCTGTTCTTAAATTGAGCTTTGACGAAAGTTTACCCTTTCCTGTGTCCTCACACACAAAAGCATACATACATCTCATTCAGTTACTCATGCACCCCTTAACCTATCACCTCCCCCACACACACATACACACAGTCTACTGTTCCTCTGGCCTTACTGTGTGCACGTCTAGTGGCAGGCCCAAGTCTGTAATTGCTGCCTTTGTGGCATGGACAGACAGGCGGACTGGGGATTGGAGATGACACGCACCCATTATTAGTGGACCAAGTGCTGTTTTTGCAATTACCGAGGGTTTGGCTGAGCACACTGAATCAGACTCTGGGATTCTCTATTCAGGAGCCATTTCAACTCCAACTGGCTGCACAGCTTCTGTTGGCCCCAGCCTAAACAGCACTGGGCTGGGCCGTTCTGTGAGCCTGAAAATCGGTCTTCACTTTTTAAATGTCTGAATCAAGAGTCCTACAGTTTCTCTCTTTGTCTTTAAGAGGCGTCACCCAAGTGGCTGAAACAGGCGGATAAACCGAATGGTGAAAAGGGCTGTCTGGCTGTTGAATATGGACAGCCTGGAGCCTGAGCAGAAACAAAGAAGAGGGCCAAAACATCTTCACCATACGCATCTCTTTAAAGGCGCAACAATGATCATAGACTACTCTACTTCTCATATTAATCTGTGCTGGGATATCCTCAGTTTATTTCTTGGCCAGGAGCAGCGACTTCCTGGAGTCACTGCTTACCTTGACAAGATTTCAAGATGTTGCCGCTTCCGGCCAAGAAATAGTCTGGCATGTAACCCTGTTGTGGTCTTATTTCTCTTTCAGAGCAGTGGTCTCGTCTTCTGAATGCATTAAATGGTCAGTGACAGTCAAGATTGCAAGCATTATCTCTAAATGCACCCAAAATTATGAGAATTTCTTTAAGGCATGACAAAAAGTATTCAAGTCGCAGCACAGAACAGAATATAAACCTATCAGTAAAAAGGTAGTTGAACAATCAGCCCACATACTATGCATCTATGTACTCTCAGGTAGAGGAGTTCCCAGGAAGTCTAGACATACAGTATTAGTTCTGCCCAGCAGTTCAGTAAGAGAGGGGGCTGACTCGGGGCCAGCTAGCAACTCAGGCATGAGGAGGGTTTGAACCTAGAGGAGTCTATATGGCCCGGTGCTGGGGCTAAGATTGTGGTTGTTGTGTCGGCAGCCAGTGGCTGCTGCGTACCTGCAATCTCCCTGATGATAATGCAACATGGCAGCCCCGAGGGCAGAGCCTATACAACTTTCTCAGCCCTCTCTGAGTAATTGGTGACCCCTGAACCTGCCCTTCGTATAAAAGGAGGGAGGGGAGGGGAATGGGGAGACAAGGGTTGGAAGGGGAAACGGGACAAGGGATAGTCAACAGACATTGGAAAAGGGGAGACAAGGTCATGAAGAGGAAAAGAAGACAGAAGGCAGGAGAAAGAAAAATCAAGGAGACGCAAGCTGGGAGGAAAAGGTTAATCTCTTTAACCGTGGATAGTTTGAAAGTTCAACAGAGACAGAAAAAGTCTGCCGCCCAGTTGTGTCCATCACACATTGGGGGCAAGTGGGGAGACCCTTCACCTCCAGTCTGTCTTCTAACTACATATTCTGTCAGTCCATTTCAATCTATGTTTGAAACTGCAAGTTGCATTCTCATAATTTATCATTTATCCTAATTTATTGGGACGATCAAAAGAACATTTATTATTTTTAAACGAGTCGGATAAGAACTATACTAAACCAACCCTTTCTCCTAAAGAATGGTTTTACAACATACATTTAACGAAACATTTGCTACCTGATTTAAGTTTACAATCAACATTGTTTTTTGTTTTTCAGTCTAATTTTTTAAAACCGTTTACATCAAGATCTAAGTTTTAATTGTGAAT
>JAPMOB010235655.1:0-12522 GCA_029875015.1 Lepomis gibbosus
TCCAGGCACGTCCAGCTGGGAGGAGGCCTCGGGGAAGACCCAGGACAAGGTGGAGAGATTATATCTCCACACTGGCCTGGCAACGCCTCGGGGTCCCCCAGTCAGAGCTGGATAATGTGGCTCAGGAAAGGGAAGTTTGGGGTCCCCTGCTGGAGCTGCCACCCCCGCCACCCAACCTCGGATAAGCGGATGAAGATGGATGGATGGATGGAAATACTTTTATAGTGTATTGAAATAGATCTCAGTCACGGCAGCAACACATGCATAATCACTTCCTCTTCAATGGTTTTGCCTGCATTATAAGAGCAAATAAGTTTTTTGCAGCAATACCTTATTTCGAGTTGAATAGAGAACTTTTACTTTGAAAAATTCTGAATGACATTAAAAAGAGGCGGAAGCCTGCTTGACACACCTCTGAAAGAGCGGTCAAAAAACGTGATTCGCCTAAATTTCCTCTGCTTGGAGATACTGGGGATATGAAAATAAGCGTCTGTAGGTTGATGGATGCGGATCAAACTCACACTGCACCACATGCTTTATTGTGAGCAATTACTTTGTTGCTCCGATGCAAAACTTGTTTGTCAATCCCTGCTGTATATTATTACTTCTTCTTCTTTGAACGTACATATTCAACATAGTGATGAGTGTCTATGCTGCCAGAATTCTACAGGAAGAAGAAAAATGTTCTAAGTTAATAAAAACATAACGGTTCATTATGTAAGATCTTTATACACCACTGGAAACATATCTTATATTGCATTTCTGTCACTAGATCCTCAGAAATATTATACACTGAACCTTTAAGGCTCATTGAGTCTTTACTGCAAAAAAACACAAAAAACAATGTGCAATACGTATCATTAAAACAAATACTGCAGAATAAAGATAATAAACACAAAATGCAATACATACAACAGAAATGATACAGTACCCCCCTCCCCCCACTCCCAAACACACACGCACACGAAAGAGAGGGTATAACAGGCTGCAAGAAGAGGAGTTAAAAATAATTACTACATGGAAACAATATAAATATAAATATGTCCTGGAGGAAGTAGCTGAGTTAGTGTGTAGTATGTGGGTTCTCTAACTAACATCCTGATGGCTTCGTGGATGGGTTAATGTTATTTTTCACACATCACAATTTTGTCTCAAAGGACTTCACAACTTGTACATCGTACAACACCCTAACAAAAGAAATCACATTCACCTCAATTGGGATGGCGCCAATAGTTTCCAAGATGGAATTCTTAAATATGTAAATAAAACCAAAACTATCTGCAAAGACACCCAGTGAAAAATGTATTATTTGCATGAAGTGAAGGTTTAACATTAATTAACCATATACCCAAGGTAACAAAGACTTCATGGAATTCAGGGCTATGATTCATAATATCTGTGTAAATGCAGTAGCTTATTTGTGGGAGTGAATGTTCAATAATTCTTTAGAAAAGTTATCGAATGCGCACCACTGTTTCAACTCTCCATATTCAATACAGCCAAATCATGCTGGACCTACAGTAGGCTATGCCAGGAGTAGATATGAGAAGATTGAAATCAAATAACAAATAGATGCAATACTCATCTGCCCAGAGATTGCAGGGCAGGCTGACATTTTGATTTTTTTCCCTGTAAGTTTGATGTTAATGATTTGGCTTTGGATAGGGGACCTTCATAGAGTCTGAGCCATATGAGTGCAATTTCCGTCCTGGGGATGAAAGCGTATCGATTGCCCTCTGATGGTTTTTATGGGGGGCTGCTTTCATCCAGACTGAGACATTATTGAGCTGCGTTCACCATTAATGCAGGGGTGATTCTGTGTAACTATATCAACAGGAGTCCAGCAAACATTTAATATGCTATATTTGTATGGTGTAGCTGCTATACTACTGGCAAAAGAACCTCATTGTTTTTGAGTGAATATGCAAATGTCAAAGTGAAGTGGGATAATTTCATTTTCATACAATGGAGCGCAAACCTCGTATGATCCAGTGAATAAAGACTACAGGAAGTTGGCACGCCAGCCACCCATGGTAGGCATAAAAATTAGCTTTTTATTCTCTGTAATTGATTAATATTGCAATTAGACTTTGCAATCGGCAAAACCTTCTGCAATCACATTAGGGAATTTTATCCCTGCTGGTGTGCAGTAGGGAGGATGCTGTTGGAAGCCTTTCTGCCTTTATGAATCCCTCTCCCAGTGTCTGGTTGGATTAAGGAATCATCCACAGCTGCCTCTACTGCGCTGATGGGGTTTATGCTCGGGTTAAACGCTGAAATGTGCTCAAGTGATCCCCTTATAGTCGAAACCTTACTGAATTGACCCACAAAGACACAGAGGAATGCAACTGTCTAAACGAATACGTCTAGACAAAAGCTCCTTGTGAAGACATCACACACATGCAATGAAGCTGCCTGTATTTTGTTTGTGTTCTTACTGCAGCTACCAAGCAGATTTAGGAGTTATTTACATCTGAAATGGGCAGATTATATTTTTAAAAATGTTCGGAAAAAAATGGTGCACAAACATATATTTTCCATTCATTTTTTATGTATACACTCTATATCAGTAATACTCCAGGGAACATGTTTCACCTCTAATATGACCTGGCATGACATAGCTCAATGTTCCTCATTAACACTGTTACATTAATGTTTAAAATACAGTTAAGTAAGACTTTAAAGGGAGTCATTGCTTTTATACAGTTGTTACTGAGCCATGTGTGCATTCATGACTTGTCTTTGTCATGATGGCAAGAAAAGATGGTAAAATGTTTTCCCTGGTTAACTTTTGTGTGAGTTGTGTTGTGTGTCCAAGAAGCCATTGGTTAAGCATGGCTAAATTTGTGTTTCTGTCTGAATGCATGAGCAAACATTCAATATATTTAATCAATGGCTTAATGCATAGCTAAAATGAACGGTTGAATAATCGCTGATGTTCTTAATAACCTTTCATATGTCTCTTTAAATAGAAAATTCCCCATTTGACTGCAATCTAAACCAGTAATAACACCTAGTGATATTTAGTACCCAACACAAGACTGCAGAGTGTGCATATTTCGTCTGAAGGGGAGGCATTGACCTCTGCTCTTTTTACTTAATTTACTGTCAAAATATAAATATGGAACATACAGGACTCACCTTTGCACTCTAAATTAGCGCACGGCAAGAGGTGCGCTAAAGGGCAGGGGTGAGTTTAGAAGTCAGATGTGTTTGCATGACTGTGGTATAAACATAAATCCATATGCATGCAATATGTGGCTGTATGCAAAAAACGTCTCATTCAGAAAGAATGACTTTTTCCTATAATGACCTGGAAGCAGAAGTCAACTCTGCCCACAAACAATGCAGCACATTGTCCTCAATGCTGTTTCCCCTTGTTGATATGAGATCTGCTTATCCCTTCTATCCTGCACCTAATAGTCTGGAGTTAAGGAAGCACGACTGATTGTTGGTCCAACCTGAACAACATGTTACACAAAAGCCAGCACACCCACAGGGCACTTGCATCTCATCCAATCCAATTTGCAGTTTTGTTCTTTCGCCTGCTCACTCCTCTCTTTTTGTTTCTCTTTTTCTCTCTCAACTAAGACCCACAATCCCTTCAGATCTCGAGAGGCTTAATCAGTGTCTGTGTCAGACTTCTTCATGGCAGCCTTTGGCCACAGCGGATATTATCCATCTTTTCCTTCTAACAAATCTGTCAATCCACTCAACGGGAAATGAAACTTCTCCTTTTTCAGAGAAGCAAACAGTTTGTCTGCAGCAACACACTAGCAAAAAAAAATAGAGCAACATGAATTCAACATTAAATACATGAGGAGAGGTGTTGTGAAAGTGGTACAGGCTCCACGAAAAGAAATATCAGGAATAAAATATTGGTCTCAAATCCTCAATGTATGCAAAGGGGTAACCAACCAAGGGAAAGCTTGCTTTGATTTGACTCAATTTGCATAAACCCTCCCAACTATGCTTTTAATAAGTGATCTTCACCCAGGGAGTTGCCGGTGCATAGCAGATTAGCATATTCCAGACTACATAACCACTGGTTGGTTTAGGGGAAAAAGAGAGAGAAGAAAAAAAGTGGTATGAGGGCAAATCGGAGGAATAGCAGGGGAGAATGAGGGGAAAATGTACCAAACAGGCCTGTTTGTTTTGAATTTCATTTTCAGTAACACAGCAACAAACAGCTACTGCTAGAGAAATAACTACCTATTATCACTCCCCTGCTAATTTGCTAATGGCTGGGTTGTTTCACAGTGCCCCCTAGTGGTTCAAAAGAGCCTATTTCTATGATGCTAGAGGGATTGGTTGATCAGAAAGGAAAATGAATGCAACAGCAGAGCAAGACCAGCAGAGTCTTTAGTTGCAGAGGGCAGATATTGACTGAGGAGGATATGAGCAAAACATATTGCCAAGATGCTACAGGATATTAATATATGATTGCATTCCTTTTAAGGGCAATTCTTTATAATCTTGAAAAAACATGTTACAAATGCTACAATATTTGAATAATACACAGAAACCATCTGTTGCATGTATGATGTATGAGGGATGTGTCTAAAGAGAACATCTGAGGCAGGAGTCTCCTACGTGATCATTTCTTTACACACTAGAGGGGGCTAGATCATTGGAAGGAAGTTACATTAAATACAAGCTGATTATGAAAAAGTGCCCTGGTCATGTATTTCACCACATCTTTACATTTATAGTAAGATGCTCTCTCTCTCTCTCACTCTCTCTGTCTCTCTGTGTGTGTCTCTCTCTCTCTCGCTCTCTCTCTCTCTCTAACCCACATAGAGACAAATATGTAATCTTTCTTGGTCACACATAACAGATAAACAGCTACATCAGTGTCCGCTGAATCAGATATTACCAGTTGGGTCAGGTTAATCCCCTTCCCAACATATTACCCTTGAGAAATTAACAGACTTTGACTGGAGGATGAAATAATGACAAAATAAAAGATATAGCGCAGTGGGTCTACACTTCAGTGCCTGGGATAAGCTGGAGAGCCAGTTCATTTGCTGCAACTTTAATTTGCATGTATTTGAAAAGACAGAAACTAATTGGTATTAGATAGTTGTGTGTTGATAAAGAAGAACTGTCAGAATATTGGCAGGGATGGGAACACAGGGTCCATTGTTTAATTGCCTTCCAGTGGGAGCAAAATCTCATTAATTGACAGAGCGACATTTGAGTTAATCCACCTAAAAAGAGGACATAATTTTCAGATTGTGAATACATATTATGCCTAAGATTCAAAGCAAAGATTCAATTCCAGTGTAAGAAACTGTAATCATGCGTATTGTGATGTGTTTACTAAGCTCACATCATTATGTGTCACAGTTTCTGTCACAGATGTGAGTCCTCTGTGTCTGCGAACACTCACACACATACCAGTCATGAATTATTCTATACCCAAAGTCTCAACAATATCTTAACCATAAAGTGACTGTTTAATGCAAGCAATATCACAGCTGAGACGGTTTTCAGTTGCATGCAGAGCATTGCTCCCAGATTTTAAACACTGTCCTTACTAAATGGTACAGATCATTTGTAAGGTTTGTACTTCTTAATATGTGTGTTCAGGTGTCACTTGATTGCCCAACATGTCATACACTTAATATAAATAACACTAATGGCGTAAGGCTGGTGCTAATGTGGAATCTTGCAACAGGTAATACAACTGTTAAAGTGTTCATTTGTGTTACTGTCAAACATATGAAGCTACAAATAATCTTACAATTCCAATGTTTTGATTTGTTTTGTAGCACTGTAATTCATGTGTTTCTTCTAGACAAGATGTAAATACAGTATAAGATGTATGTTGTTACAAAATCTCTAACAATCTCTAAATTAGTACTATTAATACATGAAATGTATCAATATTTGTTTGTTTCCCAATGGAAGCAAAAGTTAATCATGTCCACCTGTTCTTGCTATTCTTACCCATTTAGCCTTGAAGACAACTTTACAGGGTGATTGCGCAAATAACAATACAGATATTTAAAGCTTAAAAAAGAATGAACAAAGCGAACAAGGATTTTGTCTCTCAAGGTTTTCATGTGCTGCATGTTTCTGATGGTCTCGGTCAGCAGTTTACTGCTGGCTCCCAAGGCCACTGGGTCAATTCTGACCAGTTTCCTTGAGAACAGAGTGCAATATCGCAGCCATTTTCTTATCTGTATCCTTGGAGATTAAGCCTAACTCTTATTAGTGTGATTTATGTGGAACAAGATTTTTAAAAAAACATGGCTAAATGCTTGCAGCCTGAAAGACTATATTGGGTTTCCTTTTTTCTACTGACCTTCGCTGTGCCTGCTTTGGGGCTGCTTCCTGGATCCTGTCAGTTGTTTCAAACAGATGCCTGTTGTTGATTTTGATTTATTTACCCCTCCTCTATCCACATGCTCTAAAAGTGTCTACATGATCTGCACTGGGGGGATTGTGTGTGTGTGTGTGTGTGTGTGTGTGTGTGTGTGTGTGTGTGTGTGTATGGGTTTGCATATTTGGAGATGATGTCAGCTGTACAGTGTGAGTAAAGACAGATGTGCAGAAGACAGGCTGTGTCATAAGTACGGACACTGTGAAGAGAAACACTGTTGTACTCCACAAAACACTACTCAGTTTGCATTTGCAGACCAACTCTTTAAACAATCACATAGATTTATAATGTGGAGGGTGTTACTTTAGTGACTTTTATGTCATTGATGGCGGTGTCAAATTACCATAAAATCATGCACATTGTCATTTCCTTCTGAATTCCCTCCCAGAAAGATATCATCATCTCTCATGTCCATCGCATATAAAGGTCCATTAATCAGCAATGCACCAGAACATACCTATGAATCATCATTTTCTTTCAATATGAAAGTAATCTAGTGATAGTTTGTACATTTGTGGATGCACTGCAAACAGGAAGAGCTAATAACTAATTCTGCATAGTTTTTCGGGTGCCAATTTACCAAAATGCAAAAAAGACAGGGCTTGTGTGGTACTGACTCACTATATGGCAGTTGCCTCGACTTTGGCACAGTATCAGACTTTGAATCATAGGTTAATGTCTGTCTCAGGTGGGATAAAAGGGTGAGGGTGAGCTAGAGCAGGGGTTGTGATCTTCCTCAGCTGATTGTTTTCATATTTTGGATGAGTCTTCTGAGAACAGAGCATGTTGTTATGAGTTACCAGATGACAATATACAAGAACCTTAGTGAATTAGAGAAAGCCAAACAACCCACACCAGTGTTCATATTTCATCCAGCTTTTGACCTGTCTCGTACAGAGACGGGTATTGATTTGCAAAGCCCACCCTGATAGCAAAATCCTAATAACTGGCTGAAGAACTGCAGTATGAAGATAACTAGATAAGAGGAAATTTTGTCTCTGGAACTGAGGTCGCAAGAAACCTTACATGAGGTTAATCTTTTGCAGTGCTGTCTTTTTTGGATAAAGACCAGATGTGAATAAACATGCACATATTCCTGGTTTACTGGCAGGCTGACTTTACATTGAATTTCCAAGTAGAGAGCTGCACCAAGACATGCGAAAAGAGACATATGTTCACGAGCAAGCGGGGACACACACGCTGCACACACTCATGAAAGCTATCATGGTGAATGACAGCTTATACATTCGGTGTCTTTGAATGGGGGCCTTGGAGTGACGGTGGGTAACTCCCATTGCTCAGCCAAGTATAAAGAAATTTGATGGAGCATCTGTTTGGAGAGCACAGAAACAACAGGCGGAACAAGAGTGGAAATCTAGACCAGACAGTATGCACATTGTCATGCAGTGTCGAATTATAACCCATGACAGACACAACAATGGAAAATCACGTTTACACAAACAGAGGACTTATAGAATTTAAATCAACACATCATACCGTATGAATGTTCCCTTAATTCATCTTATGTTATTAACCAACACTCATATGATTTGCAAACATCTGTCATGAATGTGTAGCTGAGTGTGTATATGTTTGAGACAGGAGGAAGAGGATGGCAAAAAAAAGTGAACTCATTTGTATCTAGAGGATCCGAGCTGTCATTCACTTATAACATGGCCTTCACCTTGTTGTCAAGTTAATATGATTGTGAGTCGCATGACAGAGCATCTGTTTGTGACACGGAGGAATCAATACTCTGGAGTGAAGTGTCGTTTATCTTGTTAAGGACTGACTTTGCAAATAAAAGCACTGGTTCTTCCTGAATGTGGGGAAAATGGTAATGATGAAAAGGAGCATTCGTGTATGTAGCTCTATCTTATATTATGGCATGATATTGAAATTGTCGGTTGGTATTTACATCTTTTCATATTTGTTGCTATTTGAAATGTGCTATCTGGGGAAATTAGCATTCAAAATGTCATTTTTAATAAGAAGCAGGATTTGGTTTTATTAGTTGATACAGTACATGATTTCACATTTGCATAAAGTGTAATCTGTAATCTGCAGCACTAATACAGTCAAAAGTAGTGGAAGAAATAAATCCTTTGCTTATGTAAAAACTAATACTAATCCAACAATGTAAAATATTCCATTAATAGCAGTTGTGGAATGTAACTAAGTACATTTAAACTACTGGACTTTTCTATTTTATGATACTTTATACTTCTACTCCATTTCAGAGGAAATTGTCATACTCCACTACATTTATCTGACAGCTATAGTTATTAGTTACATTTCAGATGAAGATTTTATACATAAAACATATGATCAGTTTATGAAATGCGTGCTGTTATACAGTCTATGGTTGTTAAAGGTGAAACTATACACAAAAGTTTATACACTTGCTAAAATTAGCTCTACCTTGACATCTTTCAGATACTGATTACACACTGTAATGAATCAGTAATAAAATTCTAATTATATATATTATAAATAGTAACACTTAGGACTTAGTACATTTTGCTGATAATACTTCTGTACTATTACTCAAGTAAGATTTTAAATGTAGGAGTATTAGTTGGAATGAAGTATATTTTCATTGTTATGGCTACTTTTACTTAAGATATCGCTTACTTTTTTCACAACTGTTTACCAGTAAAAGTCCTGTATTCAAATCTTACCTGTCGAAAGTACAGAAGTATTATCAGCAAAATTACCAAACTATCTGCATGGGTTGCTGTGGTAATGACAAAGGCGTAAGTAACCATGTATGCCGCTGATGCAGCTTTCCAGGAAGGAAGCATGAGAAATGGAGATCCATCATCTCACCCTTCAAACAATCATGCTGTCAAGACACGGTGCAGGACTCTTCTGTTCTGCAAAGCAAAGTGATAGTGGTCAACATGGATTCTGCTTAGCCAGTCTGATGCACTTCCATCACTCCGGATTTGATATCGTAAATGTGTGCTCCGTTACAAGTAACACAAATGAAATCCAATTTGAGCGGACAGAGTGTGCGGACTGAGACGCATCTGTAGAAATACAATTGGAATTGCATTTCAAACCACCTCCAAATATGGTTTTGGCATTCAGTTCTCTAGAAGTACTACACAATTGTACTGAAGTACAGTACTTGAGTAAATGTATGAGTTACTTTCCACCACTGTTATGTTGAGATTGTTTTGTCAGCTGCAGTTTCCAAGGTCAAGAAACCGTAGAGGTGCTCAGAAATATCTCAGTTCCATGACAACTAAGCAAACTCCTGCTGATGAAGACAGAATGATATGGTTGAAAGCTTCGGGATAAGCAAGTAAAAGAACCTTGAGTTGAGATGGTTTTATCAAGAATAAAAAGGTTTTTGTTTTTTTTTAAATTTATATCCTTTCAAAATTTGCTTAGCATTCTTAGCTAATGCTAAGCATACCAGTACATTGTTGGCAGTGGCGGGTAAAACCGCACTTTGGCAGAGAGGGAACAGGACAACAGAAAGACATTTTTAGCAATGTTAGCGAATTGTGGCAATCAGCATCACACACAACATACTCATACTAGTCAGGTCAGGGAATATCTATGGCAGAGTTTCAAACCAAACTCAACAGTGGAAGAGGCACAGTCCGTCCTGATTGACAGTCTGTTAGCTTGCCAGCAGCACCAGCCAGGCTACGGGAGGTAACACTGTTATCAGAATCACTAAGCTTGTCTATCAGACACAAGAGGCGTCACTTGGTTTTATTTTCATCAGCCAACTTTTGTATTGAAACTCAAAATGAGTATTCAATAAAGAAGAGGAGGTTTTGTTGAGATATGAACTCTTGTGGAGATCTGAACTGAGTTAACTGTTGAACTTTGGGTTTTGTATTGACCACTGATTGTTTAATACACTGCTAAACCTGGTACCTAGTTGTTAGTTGACTGATTGTCATGTACTGTAAGACATGAGTCCTTTGTGCATGCACGCATACATGTAATGTTTTTTTCTATAAATATATTGAATGTTGAATAACAACATTATTTACATTAAATGATGCCTAAATCAGCTGAACGTCATTCCTTCATTTAGCACTTACATTTCAAAAGTGGCAGATAACATTTCTTAGTGGTAGATTCTTGGCTTCCACAGTGGTAGGCAGTGAAATAAGTTAATTTCATACCCTTAGCATTCAAAGATTTAGATAACAAATGTGAAAGTCCTCTTTGTCAGAAGTGATCAAAATCATTTAAAATCATTCAAACCCATGATACCGTCAATACCTTTACAGGCAATGTTGAAGTCCTTCTTCTGCAACGTAAGGGAGAATAATTTTGCAGACACAGTGAGGACTGGGAGTGTCTTTCCAGGGATGCTGACATATTTTCTGGACCAGAACTGCAGATACATTTTCAGCGCATATACTCGATGACAACAATAAATGTTCTGAGCTCAGAAAGTTGGTTTCCACTTCATTGTCCAGAAAGTGTGTTGAGAAAAATTTAAAGTTTGTATACTAGATTCCTTGTAAACCTGTCTGAGATATGACGTGGTTGTGCTCCTCGCTCCTTTGGCCTCTCCTTCATGGCTCTGCCTCCCAGCTCTGTCTTGTGTCTGTGATTTATGTAGGAGCGGAAAGATTGCAGTGTCGCAGTTTGTGTCGTCTGCTTATGTCACCCGAGTGGTCCATGTATTTAAGCCATCAGTAAAATAAGATGCTAATGCCTGCTGCTATATGTGAAGCCTTAAGACACCCCACAAAAAAGTGTAAAAAACTGGACACACATGGCAGCATATGGGCCATTATTCTACTGGCCATCCTGAATCAGCACTCAGTAGCAAAGAGCAGCCTAGTTTTTACAGTCATTTTTACAAACCAATATATAAAGCTGGAAAGGAAAGGTCAATAATTGAAAAGGGCTTCCCAAGTTACATCTTGTTGCCAAACATCTGTGATTCTCAACAGATGGCATTAAATCAGTGTATTACCTCAAGAGAAATTACTGAAGCCATCAGTGAATCCCTCTGCATTGCTGAGCAGTCTGGCAAACCTTCAAGCTCCCCTAGGTTTCTCCGAAATTTCAAAAATGTTGAGAATTGTTTTGCTAAAATATGTTTTCTCTACTGGTACAATATCGTCAACTGGATCTCACCCATAAAGCCCAGATGTTGGGTGTGGACACTGATATCTTCTCTAAAGTTCTGTTTAAATGATCAACTTTACTAAAAATATAGGCATGATCAGAGCAGACAAGTCTTATGAATGCTGTCTGGCACAAGGATGATGTTTCCTTTTTCTCTAGAATGAGCAGAAAACAACATATTGCCCTCAAATGCAATCATATTATACAATATCTCAACTTTCTATTTCTTTTTTGGTGAAGATGGCTATAGATCAAGGTGATCCTGATGCTGTGATAAGACATGCATCTACATGTGCCTTTCTTGTTTATTTCTGTATAAAGGAAAGTTTGGTGATTATTTAATCTACATTATAACTAAAGACAGATATGAGCACCACAATATCCAGCTTTTTGTCCATTCCAGTGTGAAAAATCCTTTATAAATCATTTGATTAAAATATAGATTATTTGTTGTTTTTTGTTCTAAACTGAATACCTTCTTTTTGTATAACTTTGTACTTTGTAGAATTGAAAAATTTAATGATGGCGAATCAGTTTTGTCATTTTCAACATGGGTTTTATTTTTTAACCCGTTACAGCAGTATTTTGCTCTTCAACCTTTAGACTTGTTTTCTTAGAGAAGGACAAGTCAATGCAGATCTCAGTCTACAACAGAAACAAACAAATAGTTTTCCTCCTTCATTCAATTATTCATGGACTGATCTACTGTTTTGAAGTTGAAACAAAAAGTGCCTCACCAGAACACCGGCACAGTGCGGGTACTGTACGTCACACTTCCTTAGTGTTGCTGTTTTGGTTCAAAAATGCATTTGAAGTTCAGTATTTTGTTCTTGCTGGGGTTGAAGAGAGGCTCATACAATCATGTTCAAACCCTCCTCCCACAAAAGATCCATACTGACACTTGTCTCTCCACAGCTGTCACAATAAGCACTATAGGAAACGATTAGCTATTACAGGAATAATAAAAAAGTTGATATTTTGTTAACATATACATACATACATACATACATACATACATACAT